>JXTB01000527.1:0-23068 GCA_002914805.1 Parasponia andersonii | reverse complement strand
TATCATTTTTATACCACTCCAAAACATTCTATTATTTTTAAACAAATTTCTAATCTCCTCGAATCTCAAATTCTCATGAGAATAAAGTTACCTCTAGTCCCATTTGGGGGGCCGGACTATGGAAAGGGACTAGACTCTTTTGTCGAGTCCCGTACTTGGACTTTTTGGTGGATTGGATAAAAGAGTCTAATCACTAAAATAGTACTCCTCTTATAAGACTAAATAGTCTCATTTAGAATTTGGATTTATTTATTCACCGCAAGGACCATGACATTTCTTTTTTTTCGCAAATTTTTTTTTGATAAAATATTTTTTTATCTTTTGTCTTTTCTTAAAAAAATGCATATCCTATTTTTTTTAAAAAAAAATTAAACATATAATAATTATTAATTTTTAAAAAACATATTTTATTTTATTTTATTATTGTTTAATTTTCTCTCTCCGATTTATGAAATATTTATCTTCTTATTTCATAAAAAAAATATTATGAAAACTACATTAATAAAATGTTTATTATGTATTTATACTCTAATCCTATGTTACACCAAACATAGTACAATTCTAAATAGTCTGATTATAATTATTAGTTTAGTCCAATCCAATCCAATCTTGCATGTTAATACCTCTCATATTTATATGCCAATTAGTTTGTGGGCACCTTCTACACTGCAAGAGCTCATAAAGATAGCTTACTATTTACTAAAAAGAAACAATTAGTTTACTAGTAAGAATCATAAAAAAATCAACATTTAGAAAAAAAAAATTAGTGAACTGAAAAAGATTAGTTTTGAAACTTGGCATGAATTATTCTACAAAAGCAATCGAGAAAATTAATACTTTCGCTTCTTGAAAGACTGAGAAGAAAATAATACGCTTTGTGTTTTTTATTAGAAAATCCTAACTCTATATCTCTGAAGTTTTGCGTGGAAAAATAATGATCAAATAAAAAGTGTTGTTTTGTTTTGGACTCATTTAATTACATAAGAACAGAGAGAGTATGTCGGGCACCCGATTACTTTCTCAGTAAATGTGAGAGACTTGAAAATCCACAGAAGATTTATTTAATTAATTAGATTTAAAATGAAAGGTCACAATCAATTGAAAATTGAGAGTGAAATTGTGAAAACATTCATTTCAAATTGGGAAAATTAGACATTGCATGACATTTTCAGGAAAAAAAAAATAAAAAATACAGTGATTTATATTTTTTTATGTATGGTATGGTTTTTATTAAAAAGAAATACTATTTTATAAGAAACATTCAAAAAAAATATTATTTTTTTAAAAAATAACAAATAGTAACCAGTAATCAGTTTTTAAAAATTAGTAATTAGTAACCAAAAATATTTATAACTGATATATAATTGATAAACACTAACCAGTAACTAATTTTCAGAAACTAGTAAGTAGTAATTATTTTTAAAATAGTATTTTTCTAATAAAAATCCTATGCAAATTTGAAAAAAATCTGACCTCTTTATTTTTGTAATTTTTTTGAGTTTTCGTAAATAAAAGTATTAGAAATCCTTTCGAATTAAGGGTTATTCGGTAATTTTAAAATAGCTGAAATTGTGTATAACTAGAATTTGGGGTGCACCTAGAAAGATTTCAGTGTTGGGAACTAAAATACAAACACGGAGGGACTTGTTAGCTATTATTAATGGCATTTTTAAGAGAAATTAAGGAGCATGGACCATTATGCAATTATGGTAAGTGCAAACCCAAATTATTTTCCACTTGTCAAAATTTCCCGAATTTTCTTGAAATACCTAACCTTCTCCCTCAAATCCATCTCTACCATCGCTGAAACAAAGCTGGTGTCATTTCCAAGCCGATGCGCCACCCTATGCAAACCAGTGTCCTTCGAAACCGTTAGCCAAACTTCTTCCGCTGAGATGCCGCCAAGGAGAAGAAAAAGCCTCATGAACCAAACAGGTATCACGAGCTATTATTGCCAAATAGCTACTGTGTAGGCCATCGTTGGCCACACTGCCGGCAAGCAGCTCCTACCTAGGCTAGGCTTGGCATACCTCACCCCTTGGCCAAGCTCGTAATGTCTCCAGTGAGATTTTGGCCATTTCAGATAATTATGAAGGTTTGGTTTATGACCTTATTTTTTTAATTGGGCCATTCAATCAACTTGTTGTTGTTGTTGTTGTTTTTTTTTTCCATTTTTTTTTCTTTTGGAATATACTCATTGAATGCGGTTCGATGGCATATAACATCACCATTGTAGTCACCAGTCGACGAAACTTGATACCTGTGGGGCTCTTTTTCACTTCCAAAAGTGTGCCAAGGCTTGATTTTGCAACAGTGTCTAATTTAGACAAACAAGGTACCTATCCTAACTACTCTTGATGTGGTGATCGTGATGGCAAGGTCAATTTNAGTGAGATTTTGGCCATTTCAGATAATTATGAAGGTTTGGTTTATGACCTTATTTTTTTAATTGGGCCATTCAATCAACTTGTTGTTGTTGTTGTTGTTTTTTTTTTCCATTTTTTTTTCTTTTGGAATATACTCATTGAATGCGGTTCGATGGCATATAACATCACCATTGTAGTCACCAGTCGACGAAACTTGATACCTGTGGGGCTCTTTTTCACTTCCAAAAGTGTGCCAAGGCTTGATTTTGCAACAGTGTCTAATTTAGACAAACAAGGTACCTATCCTAACTACTCTTGATGTGGTGATCGTGATGGCAAGGTCAATTTGATCATTCAAATAACCATTAGAGAGGAAACTTATCAAAGCAAGTGAAACACAGTACGTAAATGCCAACCGAGCACCCAATCGAGCAACGAGGAACTTCATGAGCACCTATAGCTAGGCCTAGCTCGATGAAGTAGGGTTCAGTTACTTTGATTTTATACATGTTTTGATAAAAATTGTTCATTATGTGACATTTTTGGAGAATATAGTTTATATTGAATGAAATTGATTTGGTTGATTATTTGGTAAATTTGAGAATAATTAGATTATTATGAATTGCTTTGGCAATATTATATATATTTTAAATGCAAGTTTCAAATTTTGGTTTAGGAAAAATACAAGTTTATGCAGCCCAATTTTTGGTAAATCCCGTATTGGTTTAAAATAGAATTTAAAGCACGACTTTTATCAAATTACTATTTCATGGTTATATTGAAGAGCAAAACATGCTGTACGTGTCATAATATCACAATTAAGATCATGTTGGTGTCGTGATAAATTAGATAACTGGCGAGTTATTGTACCTCTAGGTAAAAAACTTAGGAATCTGTGCAGAGTTTATCTGATGAATAATGGTAGAAATCCCAAAATTTGTATCAAATTTTTAATGTCAATATACGTAACATATGAATTATAATTTACCTGATTAATCAATTCACAGTAGTTTTAATATACTAATTAAAAAGAAGCAACTTATATACTATATGTATTAGTATTAAAAATTTGGTATAAATTTTGGTACACCTAGCATCATTCTCACCTGATACACTATTAAACAGTATCAGAATGTTGAGTACCTTTGATAAAGAGTATTATAAGGCCGTAGTAAGAGGCTGAGTGCTTACTAATCTTCATTGATTGATTGACAATTTGTATTGTTATGTAATTTTGATTATGTTTTGACATATGTGGCTTATAAATGATTTTTGATTATTAATGTGGACTATAGTTTTATAAATTATTTTGGAAAAATACTAACGGGCCTTCGCACGCTCAACCCCTGCTTTTGTCCTCCCCTCCCAAGTTTAGGTATCTAGCTATACATTCAGTTGGTTCGTTGAGTGACCTAGTATCCCTTGCATCCTTGTTTATCTTTTCAGGTTTGTACTACTTTGTTGTTTGTATCTTCCACATTCCTTAGTAACTATTTAGCTATGTTTAATAATACTTACAAGGAGATGTATAAATGAGTTTTATTTATGATTAAAGACTATGTATAGATGAGGACATTTATTAAAAAAAAATTTTAACTCCAACTATTTCGTTTTTTAATAGTTGATATCAAATAGATGGTCACAAAACTATAGATATTAATTTATGGATGGTGACATGAACTTCTTGTTAAGGTGTCATTTCTGTTTTTAGTTGTCGTTTTTTTTTTTCCAAGGATTTTCAAAACAGTTGTTAATCAAATGATTTCTAGTTCCCAGTAATTTATCACTAACCTAGAGTTTGGGTGGTGACGTTAATAATTAATGCCTATAAACTTTAGTTACTTTGATATTTGCTCAAAAATCAATTGAATCACTTTATATTCGAGTTCAATTAGATTCAAGATATATGAAGTCAATTGAATCTCTTTATATTCGAGTTCAATGGATTCAAAATATAAGGACAAACTTATCATGCCCAAGTTAGACAAATCTAGTCCACCATATTTTGTGCATAAATAAAATGCTCAACTGTACTGAACTCAATAAATAAAATATAGGGAAATTAGGTGAAAGACACCTCTAGGAGTTTTAGAAAATACATCACCTCAATAGGTTTTAGATGAAAGACACTTCTTTTATAAAAAAAAATGAATATAAAAAGACTTATATACCTTTAAGTCGAGGGGTCAGGCAAAGGTATCGAGACCTAGATAAGGTGTTTAGACCTAGACAAAGTATCTAGAAATTTAACACAAAAAATAGTACATTTGAGTGTTTAGCACTAGACAGAGTTAGACATGATATCAAATTGTGCAAAATAGGGGTGTCGAGAGCTAGATAGGGTGTCTAGGAACTTGACAACAACAAAAAAAGAACATTTAAGTGTTTAGTCCTTGATAGGACTAGACAGGGTGTTGAGCCGCACTAGATAAAATATTTAGTAACTCGATTTCCCATGTCTAGTCGGAATGTGGACCCTTGATGAGATAAGTTATTAGGATATTTTTGTATTTAAAATAATTTAAAACTTAAAAAGGTGTATTCATCTAGAAACTATTAAGAGGGGTATGTTTCCTAAAATACACTATATCAAATGTGTATTTTGCAAAGAACTCTGTAAGTATTCATATCTCCTATGAAGTTTGTTGGAAAAATGGTTTTATAAACCATTGTAAATGGCCATTTTGAAGTATGAAAATGAGTTAGATCCATTTTTATTAGTAGATACTCTTGATTATATCATGTTCTTCTTCACGATTATATTAAAATAATATATTTATATGCCTAAAATGGAGATTGAGTGAATGAGAAATTGATACCCAAAGTGAGGTAATTGGAATAGAAAAATAATAAAAAGTGAGAGAAGTCCCACAAGGAAAAAATAGCTTATAGAAAAGCTATATATATTGGCATACACTTTATAAACCTCCTGGTAACATGAAAAGTTGAGATGCTCTCTCTTGTACAAGCGAGCAAAGGGTGAAAATCATAGATCAACCTATATGCCTATCTAAAAAGCGTCGGCCTAGGACTACCAATGTTTTGCTATTTTTTAAACACTCTCTCCCTCACTTTTACACACACCAAAATACAATTGTCTTTCTATCTCTCAATTTTTCTCCATGGCATTTTTTTTACACGCTCTCCTTCACTTTAAAATGCTTCATAAATAGTAACATTGAACTAACTTGTTACTCTCAACGAAGTGAGTCACGCTCAAACTTTATCACCAAGACAACTCTAAAGAGGCTTGAGCACCTAAGAACTCGATTACACCAAAAGAAGAACTCGAATTCTCACAATTACTAACTAACTCTTGCTTAACTAGCACAGAGAAAAATTGAGAGATAGAAAGACTAATTGTATTTTGGTATGTATATAGAATTTTATATAGAATTTACTATCCAATGCATAATAAAATTAATAAGGTATAGAATGAGAATCAAAGCAATAAAAATAAATCAATAGAATTAAATTAAAAAAATCCAACTCAGCAAGTAAAGTTTAGAAAAACCTGATAGGATGACTTAACAAAAAAAAAAAAAAATTCCAACTCTACAATGTTCGTATAGAATGTGATCTCATACGTGTAGACAAAACCTATATATGCTCATCAACAAGAAATTGAATGATGTGATCATACATGGGCTACCCTTCAGTCTTCAAGTTTCTTGAAAGGAATACTTTCCTTTTTCTATCAATGGCTTATTGTCTTTAGTTAGAACTTTGGGGTATTTTACAATAATTTTAGTATCTCAACAAGAAATTGAACGATGACAAGCTAAAAAATATTGAAGGACCTGATTCATGAGACAGCTTCACCTTGATCCAAGTAGATTTTTACCTTGGGTTTGCTGATTGAGATGGAGTACATATAAAGATGTTAATTGGGTTGTGCCAGGTATTTAGTTATGACACATTTGTGCCTTATGCCGTGTTATGTTGTACTCGACCCATAAGATGCATGTATCGTACATGTACCATGCCCAATTTTGTAGTGATCATATTGTTAACATGCTATTATCATACTTATTTATTTCCGTGCTTAATTATTCCTATTTTTTTTGTATTATAGTATAATTGTGCCTAATCGTCGTTCTATTTCTGATATTGTGCTATTTCTATACCTAATCATTTCTATTTCTAATATTATATTATTTTCATTCTAATTGCACTTAGTTTATATACTATGTTATTTCCATGTCTAATCATGCTTGCGTTTGATTATGTTATTCTTATGTCTAGCTTTGCCCCTTTTTTTTTATATCATATATGATTCCAAGAGCCTGTGACGCGTGAAAAATTGACTAAAGTGATACGAATATAAAAAATTGAGGATCTAAAACCTAGGGAAAAAAAGGGTTAGGGACCTAATTAATACCTGGGGGAAAGATTGAGGACTGCATGTGATATTAACCCGTAATTTTTTGATGAGTATATTTTTTTTTACTTTTAAATTATTTTAAATACAAAAATACCTCCATCAATAATCTCATCAAGGGTCCACATTCTCACTAGATAGGAGAGGTCGAGCCGTGCTAGAAATGTCGAGTTACTAGATCCCTTGTCTAGCACGATTCGACACCCTATCTAGCATGGCTCGACTCTATGTCTAGCTCTGTCAAGTGCTAAACACTCAAATATACGTTTTTCTCTATAAAGTTTTTAGACACCTTGTCTAGCTCTCGATACCCCTATCAAGTTTCTAAACACTCAAATATATCTTTTTTGTCTAGCTCTTAACATTCTTGTCTGGTGTAGCTCAACATCATGTTTAGCCTTGTCTGGTGCTAAATAATTAAATGTACTTTTTTTTTCTTGTCAAGTTTCTAGACACCTTTGTCTGGCACCCTCGACTTAGTGATATATAAGTCTTTTTATACTAGTTTTAATAAAAATTGGTGTATTTTCTAAAACTCAATATTATAGGGGTGTATTTCACTTAATTTTCTGTAATACTATTGTAATATTAAATGACTATTACTGACGGGGTTCTTTACAAAATACATTTTTTTCATAGTGTATTTTAGGAAATACATCCCTCTTAATGATTTTTAAGTGAATATATCTTTTTAAGTATAAAATTATTTTAAATACAAAAACATCTCTAGTACTTATCTTATCAAAGGTCCATATTTTGACTAGACAAGGAAGGTCAAGTTGCTAGATACCTTATCTAGCGCCTCTCGATACTTGTGTCAATACTTTTGACACCATGTCTAGAGCATAACATTCAAATATAGATCTATATTTAGCTAGACATGAATGGTCAAATTGCTAGACACTTTGTCTAGTACAGCTCGACACTCATGTTTAGCACTCCTGATATCCTGTCTAGTGCTCAACATGTAAACCTTCTTTTTTTCGGTCGAGTTGATGACACTATGTATAGCACTTTCGACTTAAGGGTATGTTAACATAAATTGAAAAGTAAGTTCTAAAAAAACCAAACCAAATCAAATCTTGTGTTTCACGCAATTTGCTTAAAATAGTTACGCCTCCTCATTAGGGTGCTACAAAGACTGGTAACGTCATTTGTCTCCCATGATAAAATGGTTCACAAATATTTTGCTTTTATTTTTTTTTTCTTTTCAAAGAATAGAATTATAATTATTATTAGACACCAGACAAGTGTTATTTTTTTTCTTTTTGAGCTAAAAAGCCCACAACAACGGCCACCAAAATATTATTAAGGAAAATTGTCAATAACGAATGAAGAAATAAAAACAAGAGAACTGTCACGACCGGAAATCCAATGCCATGACTATTAGTAATCTTATGTTGAAACAATGGTAAATAGTGATTTTTCAAAAATTCCTGAAAATCAAATTCTTGAAATTTTATTTTTTAGTCCTTAAGAGTGAGTAAAATTCGAGTTAAGGAAACTCTTTATTGATATAGAGTTTTCGAGAAAATACTCCACTCAAAGTTTAGAGGAATTCAAATTAATTTATTTAGAAACTTTTCATTAGTACTAATTTTTCAAGGAAATCCATTATTTAAAGTTTGGAGGAAAAATCTAATTAATTAATTTAGAAATATTTTTAAATTCATAATATTTGGAGAAATGAGTCAAATTAAAATCTTAGGTCTATTGTCCAAATAATCTACATAAAATTATTTATGTTTCTAAGTACTCAATTTCATAGCAAAATTATCCTCATATATCCGCTTAGTAAATATACTACTATTGGCTAAATAAATTTGACTTAGAAAGAAAAGGTGATATAGAGTACGAACCAACCAATGAAGAGGATTTGGAACTACAAGCATATGCTAAATATACTTACTAAGCCACTAGAATAATTATTACAAGATAAATTGACACCTAAAAGAGGGAGGAAGTAGAAGGTGAGCACGTGAATGCTCAGTAGAAACTCAATTACCTTTTTAAATGGATGCAATTTTACCAAACCTGCATGGTTAATACATTTTCCAAATTCCATTCATAAACTAAGTATAATATAATTGATATCCAAAATAGTCACATATTCAAAACTGAAACCAGAAATACACATTGGTACATATCATAAATCAACCCATCCCATGAGCTCACACCTTCTCATCACGAACTAGAGTAACTTGTACTACGTGTACTAAGTACTCTCTTCCTGATATCTATCCCAGAAAAATCGGAGGGACACTCATGTGTCTAGCCTATTAAACCAGAGGGGCAATTGAATGCTTACACCTATCGAATGGAGATAATCAAAAAAATAAACCCCGCGCGGGTTTACGGGCTCTCACCGAGGGCGGGTGTACTAGTCCACCCACTACAACACCACGATACCTAAGATGTATCTCATGTGTGATCCTATGGTATGTACAACATGTAACAAGATATATGTAATAACCATGCAAAACATAACCAAACAATACTTTAAAACTCCTCTTGATATTATCCTGGAATTCACTATATGTTGGGTAGAAAATCCGCTAAATCTCCTAAGAATCACGAGTTTATAAATATGTACAAAAGTCACAGAATTTAATTCCAGAATAATCCAAGATTTTCCAACAATTTATCAAAATATCATTTTATTCATGATTTTTCACAAAAATAGTTATAATGCAAATTTTAAATTAAATCATATATAAAGCCAGATAATTGAATTCCTACCTCAACATGGCAGCTATACCAAGCTAAAGACGATCGAAAAAACTCTTGTTGGTCATTTGGGTGTTCAAACAATCGTTTCAGGATCCCGGTAAGCTCACTTGAAAAAGTGACTTTTGCACTGGAGCCTCAAATAGAAAAACGGAGGTCATCACTAAATTCAGAGCATCCAAAAACGCTAAGTTAGACATATACTTTGTCAAAAACGAATCCTAGTGTGGGACCGGCCTGTGGCACGTAAAACGGTACAATTGTGCCACGTAATTCTAATTTTTGTTCCACAACAAAACATAGTAGTAGTTTATATCAAAATCCATGTCTCGACCTCACTGAGTCCAAATTCAAAGTCAGAACTCAGTTTCAAGGTCCCGAGCATTAATTGGGCTTTCAAATCCGAAAATTACATTAATACCATATTTTGAAATTATTTAGGAAATGCCATCTTTTTCTATTTAAAAGTTACCATACTTTTGGATACCGTTTTAAATTTTACCTACCATAATTATCCATAGTTTTTAACCCCCTTTCACCTCATATAATTATCTTAGGTAAATAAATTACCTAACCATAATAATTATGCAATTATCACTTTTCAAAGTAATTAGAAAAATACCAATATTTCTGGTTAAACTGTTTTCTAAGGAATTTTTAGAGAGTTATTACTTCCTTATTCACAGCCCGAGGCCCATTCTTAAAGTTTAACAAACTTTTGGCCCAAATCCTATAAATTCACGAAAATACCTCTTTTTGAATATAATTAGAAAAATATCACATTTTATTATTATTATTATTTTAAAAAAAATTCTTCTGTTACCAAAATTCGATTCTACACAAAATAATTATATTTAACCATGATTGAATCTTTACTTAACACTATATAATTATTTTGGCCTAATTAATTACTTTACAAATTATTTATAAAAATACCAAAATATTAAATTAAGGGAAAAAGAATTGCCACAAAGGGGAAGTACTCACTGACGGTGAGTTAACGTCGGTGGCCGATGGAGAATTGATGGTGAGCTCATGACGATTAAGACGTACCGGCGGTGGTGGAAACAACGCCGGAGGATCGATTTTTGGCCGAAAATATGCTGCGGTGGGCGTTGTCTTCATGGCGCTCTAGCTCCGCCGTCCGAGCTTCGTTCGAGGCAAGACCACTGGTGGTAGCTTCGTTGGCAACCAGAGAGAGACGCGGGCCGACGCGTCTGGGCGGAGGCAGCGGCACGCTTGGTCGGCAGAAGCTCCTCTGTCTCTCCCTCTCTCGGGTCCTCCATCGTGAGAAGATGGAATACTTGGGGTCTTTTAAGCAAAATTTTGAAACTGTAGACCCCAATAAAAAAATACAGATATTTTCAATTTAATATTCCAAAATTTGAATTTACAAGATTGCCATTGAGCTTAAAATTACATTTTTATCCCTCTAAAAATTCAGATTTTACAAGAACAATCTATCCAGTATAAGGAACTACTAATAGACAAAGCAAAAGTAATTAACTTATGAGCCACCATATTCCCACACCGAGGAATAAAAGAAAGTAAATTCTAACATCCTCAATAAAAGAGCATTATGTGCTAACTCAGAAAGAAGAGTTCAAACCTTGAACAACACGCAAAGTATCACACTCAATAAGGTCCACTTGTTGAATATTTCAAGAAGCAAATAAAAACATAAAAATGTTACTAATGTTACATTTTTAACATAAAAACAAGTCTACGGTTGATTACATTTTATACTTAACTCAGAAAGAAGAGTTCAAACCTTGAACAACACGCAAAGTATCACACTCAATAAGGTCCACTTGTAGAATATTTCGAGAAGCAAATAAAAACATAAAAATGTTACTAATGTTACATATTTAACATAAAAACAAGTCTACGGTTGATTACATTTTATACTCTTTATCTAATTTGATCAACACAGTTGAGTTTTAGTTTGTCTTACATATCATAATGTTAAACAGTTTAGTATCTTGCTAATGGTATTAAAATCATTATATTTTGTTGTATTAGTAAACAAACAAGATACATTATTATAGTAAGTCTTATATTATCGAGGAAAATATAATTGACTCAACGAAGAGGTCAGACAAATACCAGGCATAACAAAATATTCGGGATACTAGAAGATCAATCTCACAGAATCACATACTCAAGACTCCACCAACAAAGCAATAAATAAGATACTGAGAATTAAAGTAGTTTAGCCATAAAACGACATATGTCCACTGTAGTACATTGCAATAATATATTGATAAACAATAATATACAGATTACAAAGCAATTCCTTTACAACAATTTCTCTAGAAAAAATTATGATAGTCCCAAGTGTTTCACTCTCTCTCTCTCTGCTCACCAATTCTCTCCGCTCATCCTTTTTCTTTGTCTATTTATCTAAATAAGAATTCTCTATACAAAAACCCAGAAAGAATTAAGCAGATCTTAGTATTTAACGCTCACTCTTTGCTCTCTAACTTTATCAGTATTTTTTTTATTCTATGCTTGATTATCAGAGAATACGCTTTGTTTCTCTATCTCTCTAGAGGAGGCTCCTTGTACAGTACATCGTGAGATGTATTCTGATAATTGGATATTGGTCTTAGTTACACACTTATTTATAGAATCATATCAAAAAGGTTCGCCTTTTTTTGGACCAAGAAACTCCACTCTCATCTCTCCTTGATTACCCAATTACATAGATGAACTATAAAGACTCTCCATCCACTTTTCTAATTGTAACTAAGCCTATCAATCTCTCTACTCAATTACAAGAAAGAAACCCGTATCCTTTACATTAAACAAAGCCTACGTGTGGAATTATCCAGTCTTTACATGGTTTTCTAATTGTTATGATATATATATGTAATGTCTTGACGAATTTTGATCCTCTGGAAAATTTTTTTTTCTATCGTGACGCCTATATGGAATGTCGAGACAAACCTGATTCTTCGTGTGATTACCTTTCTCTTTCATGATAATCTTTCTAGCTGTCAAAACATTGAATGTCAAAGCCATATCTTCACATATATCATTGACTAAGTACTGTGTTTTGATTCTGTATTAGTAGACACAAAAATCATTAGAACTAATTAGGTGTGTTGAAACATATCAGAGACCGAAATGTGTAAAGTATTTTACCAGGCTTTTTCATACTTATAAATGAAAAAATAATCGTAATACTGCTCAATTTTTTATTAACATAGAGAGGGTAATAATTAATTGAAAGTTTTCTAGTGTTGAATGCCGATGAAATCATTATAACACCAAGAGGGATTTTAATTATCTGTATATTATAGTGACCAAATATATATATATTCTATTGGAGAAATTAGATGAAATATACCATTTAATAAGAAGTTAAGAGAAAATATACTCCTTTCCATAGTAACTAGCTATATGAATTACATCTGTTTTAAAAAAAAACAAAGGTATAATAGGACTTATATACTCTTGAGTCGAGATTGCTAGATAAGGGTGTCGAGAGGTAGACAATGAATGAAAGAACTTGACAAGGAAAAAAATGGGTACATTTGAGTGTTTAATACCAGATAATATGTCGGGAGTGCAAGACATGATGTTGAGCTACACTAGACCTGGTGTCTAGCAGTACTAGACAAGGCATCTAGCAACTTAAAAGAAAAAGAAAAATTTTGAGTCTTGTACTAGAAAATAGTGTCCAAAGTGTTAGATAGTGTGTCAAGATGTACTAGACAAGTTATTTAGTAATTCGACCTTCTCTATCTAGCCAGAATATAGACCTTGAAGAGATAAGTAATAAAAGCATTTTTATATTTAAAATAATTTTAAACTTAAAAAAGTGTAAGTGTATTTGAGGCAAATATGTATTTTGCAAAGAATTCCTATTTGTTGTGTATTACTCATTTAAGATATTTAAAAGGAAGAAAGGAGAGAATCACTTCTTTAATACGTGGGTGGATTGTTGAGCATTGATTTGGCAAAAGTAGGAAAATGCTTCATTCTCCTAAAAATAATGTAAAACGAAAATAAAAACCTAAAAAAGAAAAATCTTGTTTGTTACGATTAAATTTTCAGCACAAGTTAAGAATAAATTGATTTTATCTTTAAGAAAGATAATACAAAATGCAAGTGACTTGTCAATGAGCATTTTTTCTTTCTTTTTTCTTTCTAGTTTGTACTTTGTTATTATCCATGAATTTATTTTAGCCAAATAATTTTTTTTTCTTCCCTATACACCACTATAAAAAAGGTCTTTCAATGCGCTTTATAAGTGTCTTGAAATGTCTTTCACAGTGCCCACAAAAACGCCTTGTTTCTAGGTGCCATAATAGGTCTTGGCTACTAAGGCGCCGTGGAAGGTCTACCAAGGTGCCTTAGGCACCTTGGTATCTAGATATTGAGGATCTTCTACGGCGTCTTATAAGCGACGTAATACATATTTTCAGGGGGTATTTGTAATATATTTGTTTATATTACCCCTTGGAATTTTATAAATGTAATCCAAATATTTCAAATAAAATGGAGTATAAATATAAATTTACACTCTAATATTAAATTAACATAAAAACTTGATCATAATCATATCCATATAGTCTATAAACTAAGTATATATATACATTAGTTTTCTAAGCCAAACTAACATGATCATCAAAGACTACATAGTTTAAATAAACAAAGATTAAGAATCTCAAATGAGAAATTATATTAGTTCTTCGACCTACTCTTAAAGAAGTCTATTGATATCATCCTTTGTATAGAAATTTTGTCTATTAAACTACAAATTCAAACACCTTATTTGTTAGAAAATGATCAATCAAACTATAAATTAGAAGAGAACTAATAAAATATATAGTTACATACCATTGTGGTAAATGATTTAACATTGGCTTGTTCAATGAGTTCTCTCATAAATTTACATATGTAGAATCTGCATTCAATATTTGTCGGTTGTCTTGGGTACTATACATAAGCATAAAGTAAAATTAAGTAATTTTAATTAATCTTCCACTCAACAAATGTTATTAATTCAAGTTTAGTAACTTTATTAACTTATAAACTGGACCATTTGGCCTTTCTTTCTTCTCTTTTTCTACATTATATATGTTGAATGTACTTTGAATTGGAAATGCGTAAACACAAGAATAAAAGATTAGCAATAGCAACCATAAGTAAAAATACTATAAGAAACTGATCTATAACAAAATAACTATTAGAGAACTTACTCGATCATTGTTAAACTAATTTCCTCACAGAGAGCTAAGCCGAGAAGATCTACAAATCATGCATAATCTTTGAGAGGATAAATGATAAGTAACGTCCAATGTTCCCTACTCATTAAATTAATGATAAAGATTATTAATAATATAACAATTAACTTCATATAGGAAGTAGTTGATATGACAATTTGTTAAGTTTAAAATCTTACCCATGATTCTAAGGTGTAATTTGTCACTAAATGGTGTAAATACCTACAAGTACAAAATGTAATGTGAATTAAGTATTGTATTATATAATTGCCAACTATAGAAATATGTATATATATGAAGTTCTATATATATATAAAAAATAAACGTAATAGGCATGGCACTAATCTTTTGTAATGTGCAAAACTCAATTATGTCTTCTTTGAATACGGACAAACGAAAAACTTCTCTAAACACTTCTTCATCAAAGGGAACATGAAAAACAATACCTTCATCCACTCCTTGAATGGTATTCAATAGTAATCTTATAAAAGCTGGTACACCATCAACAAATCTAAACTATGTTTGTACAACAGATTCCATTTTCTTTCTTTGTGCATGTACTATTTCTTATGTTTGAGGTGGCTGTGGTTGTGAAAATTTATTCTTCCCCATTTGATGCCTATTTATATCATTAAACTCCTAAAATCTAAATAAATGATGAAATGTTAACAAACAAGTTAATAATTCACATTAAAATTCAATAAAGGATGAATTTATTTAGAAAATGGGTCTGCATAACAAATTATCTTCAAAGATGGTAAGCATCTTAGGCCATGCAAGATGCGATCCAAGTGCGTCACCTACCAACCTTGTATCATCATCTGGATTTGGAATAGGAATTAGGGCTGTAACATTAAGAACAACCTCTGCTGATACATGAAAATTATGCTCCTCCAATTCTCTGCTGTGAATAATAGTTGATGAGGTTGACTCTTATACATATCCTAAAGCAACTATGTCATCACGAGACCCCACAGCAAGCTTGCATGGTCAGTTCTACAATATAAAAAATTAAACACAATTTATAAATACAAGCAGTTAATAAACAAATAAGAAAGAAACTCATATAAACATACTTTTTTGAGTCATGAAGATGTTCCTACAGCCACCATTGGATTTATATATATCTCTTGTGGTTGCACTTCTTCTTTTTGAACTTATGGCCGTAAAGGAGGTGTATTAGAACCACTAATATTACTTTGTTGTCTTGCTTGAATCTGAGCAATTTCTGCTTTGAACCGTTCTTCTTGTTCTTTAAGCATTTGTTGCTTCTTGCGTGTTTGTACATCTTGCCATTATTTCAAATCAAATGATTGTTGCTTCTTTGTTGGAGTAGGTTGATGAAAATATTGTCTATGGCTAACATGAAATCTCATTCCCCGTACACATCCAGAATATTTAGGACTGCCTAAAGCCATTGTTAAGATATTATTCGAACCGTCTATCTCGAGATTTCCCTCTTGGAACTGTTGAGTATAATCTTCCTACAAAGCATGTACAGAATTGAACATTAGACTTGCTAGACTTTTAACAAAATTACAAATTAATATAATCAATATGTTATAATAAGCAACTTACAATTCTATCAACTATCACTTTGATTTCCTCAGTATGGCCTCCTTTTTTTAGGAACACGTCCTCTACTCTATAGCTCGGATCTATCAATACCACATCAGCCCTCCTCTTTTTCAATCTTAGCTTCTAATCCAGCATAACCCAAATGAGATATATGATGTGGATATTTATTTTGCATTGCTCTTCCCTATTGTACTTTCCTAGCTTCTTTCCATTCTGCACTTACTCTTTTCTTAACAAACTCATCCCAAACTTTAGGTTCAATCCATGGTGCATATGATGCTGGAGGGTGCTCTAATAACTCTGGACAAGTATGTCTATACTCATAAATCAGTTCAGTTGTAATCCTAGACTTAAAATCTCTCCACATTTTCGCACAACTTTTTAAAGTTTCTTTTTTTGCTTTGTAGTCCAATACAAATGTTTCCTACAGTCTAAAAGAAATAATGTTAATACCAACTATATATTCTAATAAATATGAAATAAAAAGATTCATGTTCATACCAATATTATATGCCAAAGCTCATATTTTAGGTCCTTTGGTACAAGCGTTCAGTTATCAATGTTGATTGGGATCTTGCGACGAACCATAAGGCCACTAAAGCTCGCCAAATGTTTACCTTCATCCTCTGTTGGTTGTCCCCATTCATTGTATGTGACAACTTCTTTTTTGTTATCACTTCTTTTTATAATCAACTCTTTCATTTGAGTCGTTCCTCTTGATTTCTTTTTGTGTTTTCTTTCACCTTGACTACTTTGTGATGGTGTAAATTAATAAACATCATCTTCACCTTCATTTTCTATGTCAATAATTACCTATTAAATAATAAAACCACAAATATAGATCAAAAATTAAGATAGAAAATAATAAGCATGTAAACATAAGAAATAATATATTTAAAAAAACAAAACATCAATCCATAAAGATATAAAAATGAAACAAAAGGATATAACTTATTTGATTTGTACCTCATTGGTTTCTTTCTTTGATTATCAATCCAAATACCTTCACCATCATCACGTAAACATGTAACATCATCTTTATTAACGTCCTCTATCAAAACCTCCACTGAAACTACTTTTGAGAATATTTCATAAGCAACAAGTATTTTGTTCTCATCTTTAACTCCTAAATTTTGATATTCTTTCGGTTTTATTGCAAGAATAATTGGCCATTGAGTATCAAGTGGATCATTGACGTAAAATACTTGTTTTACTTGTGTTGCTAATATAAATAGATCATTCTTGTGACTTATCTAGTTTAGATCAACTAAAGTGAAGCCTAACTCATCTTCTCTAACCCCACGGTTACTCTCTACCTATTGACACATAAACACCGGCAACTAAAATGTGACAAAATCAAGTTCCCAAATTTCCTCAATAACGTCATAGTATACTATATCACCCTCTATTAGGTCTTTATCCTTAGAACTTGAAAATTGTATGGTTTTTGCAACAAAACTTACCCCACTATTTTGGGTTGTTCTTATGTTATCGCAATCTCTTATGCTAAAATGAACACAGTTAACTTGATAAACATTATACTTAATTATATCCAATGATGGTCCACGTGATATCCATTTCAATGTATCAGATAGATTGCGTGTTGCCTTATTCATTTCAACTACAGTCTATTCAAAATGCAAAATTAACAATTAAAAAACCCAACATATTAGTACTCATACTCTAAAATAGGGAAAAAATGAAATAAAACTATTAACTGTAATAACTAATTGGAATTACCCGTTCGCAAAACTAACTAATAAAAGTTCGATGAGGTTCATCATGGATCCACTTCTCTCTTTTTAATTTCATTGAGAATTGTATTTTGATCCAATTTATATGCTCCATTCAACAAATCATCCCCAAAGTAAACCATTATTATTAAAGAATTCAACATTCAATCAATAAAAATCTAATTCACAATAAAACTTACTCGATGAAAGGTTGGACTTCAGCTATATTTTGTACCACAGTACGATATGCTTGGTCTAGTTGTTCTCATTTAATTGTACACACTGACACTACTACTTACGTTTTTATTAATATTTGAAGATGCGGGTACTTTGATAGCTTCTACATTTGCCAAATACTCAGAACAAAACTCAACAATTTCTTCTATGATATAACACTCTACAATGTATCCTTCTGGCCTGCTTCAATTTCTAACATATCCTTTTAGAATTTTCATGTATCTCTCAAATGGATACATCCATCTCAAATAAATAGGACCATATAACTTCACTTCTCGAACCAAATATACAGTAAGATATATCATTATATCAAAAAACAAGGAGGAAAACACTACTCGAACATGCACAATGTTACAACAAGTTCACGTTGTAGTTCGTCTAACTTGGATACATCGACCACCTTAGAAAAAATTCCATAAAAAATAAGCATAATCTGGTGATTGCATATCGAATATTTTTAGGTAATATGGACCTGATCGCTATAGGTAATAGATGCTGTATTAGTGTATGACAATCATGAGATTTAAGTCCAACTAGTTTCAAATTGTTCATATCCACTAATGTTCTAATATTAGAAGAATAGACTTTAGGAACTTTCACATTAAATAAAGATTGATATAATTGATATTTTTCTTCCTTTTTCAATATGAAGTAAGTAGGGGGTAAATATGTTCGCTTCTCCCCCACTTTAGGAGCTAACTCTTTTCGAACACCCATGTCAACAAGATCCATATGGGCACCAATACTATTCTTATTCTTACCTGGAATATTTAATAAAGTTCCAATTATACAATCACATATGTTCTTCTCAATATACATGACATCTAAGTTATGTCTTAGAAGTAAATGTTGCCAATACTCCAACTCAAAGAATATAAATTTCTTCTTATAATAACTCTTTGGGGTTTTTACAACCTTCACATTACTGCGTCTTTTTCCTTTCTTACTGATATCACTTATTTTAACATTTTCAAGCCTAAATTCGAGCTTAGAGACTATTTCTAGTATCTCTATCACAGTTAAAGGTTATGGTGCCAATTCAAATTCTTGAGCACCATTAAATATTTTTTTCCAATTTCTGTATACATATTTGTGAGGTAAAAATCTTCTATGTCCCATATAACTCAATTTTCTAGCATGTGTTAAGAACTGACAACTTATTTTCTCATCACAAATAGGACATGCTTTATGTCCTTTAGTGAAAAACCCATACAAATTCTCATATGAAGGGAAGTTATTGATTGTCCATAGTAACACAACCTTAAGAGTAAAATCTTCTTCCTTATATGCATCATATACTTTCACACCATCATTCTACAAACTGTTCAACTCATCAATCAACGGGCTTAAATATATATATCAATGTCATTACCAAGAAGTGTAAACTTTCTTTTCATACACAACCATGGAGGAAGATTATAGATTACAAGCATTACAGGCTAACAATTGTATTTGCTACTTAGAGTTGTATGAAGATTAATATTATCCGCAGATAGACCAAGACGAAGACTCCTTGGATCACTTCCAAAAGAAGGCCATTTATAATCTATTGTTTTCCAAGCCGGTGAATCGGCTAGATGTCTAAGTTTACCATCTTCTATCCTCTTATTCGCATGTCATATTAGATCTTTAGCATGCTCACGATTTCGGAATATATAGGTAAAACGAGGAATCTGGGGAATATACCACAAAACTTTAGTAGAGGTTCCAACTTTTATCTCTTCAGAATTCTTATTCTGTTGCCACCTAGGCTCACCACATACAGGACAACAAATTGCATCTTTAAATTTCTTTTAATATAAAATACAATCATTTGGGCAAGCATGAATTTTCTCATATTACATACCTAATGAGTATAAAGACTTTTTGGCCTCATAAAAGGAAGGTGGCATTTTATTATCATTTGGCAATATCTCTCCTAGTAAAGCTAACAAGTCTGAAAAACTCTTATCACTCCATCCATGTCTTGCTTTCAAATTATACAATTTCAATAATGCAGATAACTTTGTAAATTTCATACAACCCGGATAAATCGGTTTCTCAGCATTATTAAGTAATGATTGAAATTTAATAGGATCTACATCGCTTTCATACTGTGCATCATCAATCATTTCAAAAAGATCATCATTTAAATCTAACTCATAATTATCTCTTATACTCTTCTTTGACAAAAATCTGGTAATTAGAAACTTTTTACCATGCTAAATCCATTGTTTGTAACTTTGATCTATTCCATTGAAATAGTGTTCTTTTATCTTTTTAACACCTATCTTTTGCAAATTTCCACATTTAATACACGGACATGGAATTAAATTGGAATATTTGACATTTTCAATAGTTAACTCTAAAAAGCTATCAACTCCCTTTCTATATTCAGTCGATAGTCTATCCACCAATATCCATTCTTTATCCATTCTAAGCACAATTGAAAAACAAAAAAAAAAAAATTAAACAACTGATATAAAAAACTAACTAAATTGAGAACCATAAAAAATTGTACATAATCTCCCCTATTTCTAGCATTAACCAATTGGGTAACTAAAACACCAATTGTACATTAACACTCATTTCAAATTATTCTTATATTTCTAAATACTACTAAATTTAGAACTTAATTTATTCTTAAATAGTCTCATTTGTTACAAACAATTTGTCAATCAACCAAATATAATATATCAACAAAATAATATCAACACAAATAATAAACTCAAGCAATCCCACATAATTATAACATCATCATATCACCACAACATATAATTTCCTATATGATATCATATCTCATCTAGTTTAAATTTTCCAGAATCATAAGATAAAACCAATGTGAAAGTGACATAAGTCAATAAAAGAAAAAAAATTTGAGAAAACATACCTCAGTTTGCTCAGTTTGCTAATTCACAAGTAATCTAAGTACTCTAACTTCTACTAAAACTTATACGCAAATTAAAATGATAAATAAAATTCAATATCTATAATTCACAATACTTTAAATTTGAAAATTCATATATTTGAAATAAGTATATATGTAAAATAAGAATTTTGACAATTAAAAAATGATATAGAATTCCACAACAACAATGTATATCCAACAAATAAAAAATTTTAGAATTAAAGATCTCAAGTTAACCTTTCAAAGTATCTAACATAAAATTTGTAGAAATTGAGAGAGCCTACCTCAATTTTAAACTTTTGCAACTAATAATCAACTCCATATGACTTCACCCAATTAAAAACATTGAATATGTAAATTTCTAAAACACTACACAATATTCAATTAAAATTGCATAAATTTGGATTAATTGACACTAAGGATGGAAATTAAAAAGCATGACCTAATATATGATTTCTAGTAAATAAACATGAAATTGGTATTAATTCATATAACACACCTTCAATTTGAAACTTTTTACAACTAAATCAACTCACATTTCACTTAAAATAAATTTAAAAAAATAGCAACAAAATAATAATAAATTCGGATTAATTTGGACTTAAATAGCAAAAATATACCCAAAAATAAGATTTCTAGTAAATAAATAGTCTAACTAATACTTACAAGAGTAAAGATTATCAATGCATGCTCAATATATTCACATTTGATAAATTAGGGTTACAAATATAAACTCTTTCAAATATAATCTAAAACATGAAATTTCTACAAAATAATCCGTCAAAATTATGGTTAAGACAATAGGTGAGCTAATTTCAATGACAAAAACAAGTTTAAAAGCTTAAATATATCTTGTTTGCTGGAAAAAAATGGTAAAAATAGTAGAAGGGGGAGACTTGGCCGCAACTGGAAGTGAAGAGAAAAAGGGGAGCGAGTTGTTTGCTGGGCTCATTTTGGGGCCCTTTATTTAGGGTCCCTAGCTTGGCGCCATATGGGTGCCGAGAAAAGTGTATCACGGTGCCTTATGGGCGCCGTGAAAGTTAAATACAATGGTGCCCTTTGGGCACCGTTAAAGATGAAATACCACAGCGCTTTTTAGTGGTATTGCCTCCGTTTATCACGGCGCTTCTTTTTAAGCGCCGTGATAGTTAATCAGTTATCACGGCGTATCTATACATGCACCGTGATAGTAGATATTTTTAATAGTGGTAAGAAGTAATCTCATTAATTAATGTATATATCTGAGATTTTTAGGCTTCCCGTGGAAGCTAGGAATAAACCTTTGAATTATCGTTACGAAAGAGGAAATAAGAAGAGAGGATTCCAATTAGAATTATTTTTTTCTACTGAGGTTCGGTTTTGGTACAAATTATCTTTTATCTTTAATGTATAGAAAAAGAATAATAGAGGAATTTTATGTGGGAATTATCCTTTTTGAGTTTTCATAAAGCAGGTTTTTAGTAATAAATTCCATTTTAATTTATTCGACTTAAATCAATTTGTTGATTAACAATTTCTTTACTAGCGAAAAAAAAAAAGAAAAAAAAAAGAAAAATTCTCCATTGCGAATGAGATAAAAACTTCTTACTAGCCTTAACAAAAATGCATTCCCAATTTCCTTATGCTTTATTACTTGATACTTATATTCATGACTTTAAAAATTATCTAACTAATGTTTACAGTTTAAATATGCTCATTACAACCCTAATCTATATTTCATGTCCCCAAACTTGAAATTTATTTTTATTTTCGTACATATTAGAATCATAAGTACTTTCACAAGTTTACTTTTAATTTAGGTGTATTATAAAGTTTGGCCCTATCCCATTCTATAAGAAATATAATGTATAGTCACTTTATAATTAATGTGGATGAGTCTAATGTCATCTTTATTTCTCCTCTGCCTCTCCATACTTCTCACTCTA
>JXTB01000526.1:247434-279468 GCA_002914805.1 Parasponia andersonii | reverse complement strand
ATCCAATGGCTATAATGAAATGTATGAAAAGATAAAAAAAAATGTGCATACTAAATTTTCATTGGCCAAAGTGATACCTATACACATGTAAAAAATTACTACTAGATTGGTGACCTATATATATATATATATATATGCAAGGTTTGTTTTACAAGGGCTTGTGTCTAATTTTAAACTAATAGAATAAAAGTAGACGTGGTAACTATTTAAGCTAAATATGTGACCTTAAAATATTTCATATACTCGTCGAAAGACAAAACAAAAAACAAAGTTTGGGATTCATAATGAATCATCTATAAGGCACTTAGTGAAATGACTGAATTTTGCGGGCCCATTAAGCAAATGCCAGTTTCCAAATGGCCTACTATACATCAGTTCCAATATATTAGATCAAATTGGCTATGTAAGAATATATCACACATACTTTGTATAAAATCTGATGTACTCATATATTAATATGAAAATTAGTATACAAACTGATATGCCTCTATATATAAACATATGCGTATATATATATTAGGCACCACTCCAGTTGGTATATTTCCCCTTTTTCTTACCAATCTCTTAGTAACTGCTTTTTAATCTTTTTTAATTTATTTTTTTAATTATTGGATTATTATTTAATAGTTATAATGATCTGCGTAATTAGAAAAAAATAATAATAATAAATACGAGTTAAATATATAAGGCACCACTCTAGAAGGTTTTTCTGTTTTATCTAGGTATTTTTTTATCAATTAAAATTCATCATATACGTTTTTTATAGTAAAAACTAGAAAAAAATAGTATTAAATAATTTATATTTATTGTATTTATTTTTTTTCAACTACTCAAATTATTGTAATCATTAGATAATAATCGAACAGTAAAAAAAATATACGTACTAAATAATGATCTATATATATATGTATATATATATATATATGTGTGCAAGGAGGAATAAAACCACGAGTCTAAGCCAAACAACTTGCCTAGCTATTGAGACAACTGACTCGAATGAGTGATCGTCTGAAAAGGGGAAAAAACAGAATGAGTAAGCTCGAAAGCTCAATAGGAAAACTATTACCTCAATTAAAACATTTTAGCGATGGAAAACCCCTGCATATACTTAGTTTAAACACCGATATAAAATTATATGATTTAATTGAAAAAAGGACATTTATTAAAATGAAATGTAAAAAATGATCATTTCTTTTAATTAATCTATATCATCTCTAATGGTATTCCAATTGTATAAAATTCTCTTAAACTTTATACATAATTTTTATGTACCTTGATGATTTATCATAATCGATGTTAATTATTTAATAGATAGTTGTTTCCTTATCATGCGCATAAAGCAATTATATTAATTCATTTTTTGAGAGAAATTTTGGGCACTGAATATATTTCAAATATTGTATTTTGTGACGCGTGAAGTCATTCTTCGTGAGCTATGATAATGATAGACTTTCGGACTAGATGTAACATCACATTATAGGATAAATATATATATGTATATCATAATTAAAAACGGGAGACGATTCTTCATAAGATAATGGAAAATGATTGAACACAAATTAAGATATACAAAATGATACTTTTATATTGATTATTTTGTTTAACTGATCAAGATCAGGATCTTATGCATTTAATTGGCTGATAGTATTATCTAAACCCTAACTAATTAATTGAGCAAATTAAATACTTTTTTTTCAAATGAGCAAATTAATTATTTACTTATCATAAGTTAATACTATTTATTTTAAAAATTATTTATGGCTATCCTATTATCTCGCAAAGCTTAATTAGTCGACAAACGACAACATGTAACCTTTGTCTGGATTCAATAAATCACAGACAAAACAAATTATGGAACTTGACAGATACGGCTAATAATATACGGAATTAAGTAGAAATGTTCAAAATAGTACTTAGCCATAAATGCGGGAGAGTTTAATTAAATATCGGGTTGGTTGACATAATAATAATAATAATGAAAGCCATAACTCGGTTTTAAGAATTATAAAAATTAATTAACTTAGCTAATGATGTTGAACTAATGTTACGAAAGACTAAAAACAATTCATCTAAATTGGAGGCGATTTAATTAAATATCTCGGTGGTTTGGGTTGGCCATGTGAACCATCCACATGACAAAGAAACTCATCCAACCTAATAATGAAATATTGAAAATGAGATAGAAATTGCACATTTTTCATAATTAATTCCACTTTCTTTGGAAGGTGTTGTCATTCTCCCAGGTGGATTTGTTTTGTCAGAGCTTTGCTTAACAATGAATCGTCCGTTAGTCAACTGAGACTAGTTCAATTGGTCTAAAATTTAAAAAATATGTGTGAATTTAGAAAGATTAGAAGTTCAAACCTTAGTAAAATATGCATGTGTTATTTTTATTTGAATTTATAATAAATAATGGTCATTAGTTAATCTCTACTTACAAAAAAAAAAAAAAAAAACAATGAATTGTCCGTTTCCAATGCAAATCTTGGGAATATAGTTCCATTCGTATCAACTTGGGAAATGCTTTATCGTTCACATTATAATATCACATTGTAAGCGATATCATGGAATATTTATTGGTTGCTAACAATTCTAATATAAAAGTTGAGTTTGTAAGCAATCTGACTTGACTCATATACAGCTTCACCTACTTATCAAATTTGGCAGGTAGCGGGGATTAAACCAAAATCATATATGTATATACCTGGGTGTTTATATATATATATATATATATTTATAATTGTCAATTTAATATTTTTTTATCGTTATTAGATCACCATTAAATAGTAATTCAACGACTATAATAAAATGTAGAAAAAGATGTTTGATGTTTCTTTTTTTTATTTTTTATTATAAAAAAATATACATAATAATTTTTATTGGCCAAAATAATACTTATGTATAAATAAAAAATGCCGTATATATATGAGCACCAATCCAGTAGGTTTTTTTTTTTTTTTACCTATGCATATGTATCAATTAGGCCAATGAAAATTTAGCATGCACATTTTTTTATTGTAAAAAGTAAGAGAGAGAAAGAGCATTAATAATGCACGTCTAAAATAAAATCAAAACATGCTCTTATGTATTTTTAGCAAACTGAATCATGGTTTTCGGTCGACCGATTTTCTATCGAATTTTTAACAGATTTTCAAATTCGATCGTTAGAACTGCTCTTTCAACGACTAATATTTTTGGTCAACTAAATATATACTTTTGATCTAATGAAAATAACAAAATGTCTGTCAAACAGTCTAAAATAGCTAGTTTTTATTCAAATCTTTAAATATAAGCTTTTCTAATACTTGAAATAGCTTTATGATATTCTTACATTACTTTTATCATATCTTAAAGTTTTTCAAATCAATTTTTGTGATTCAAACTTTCAAATCTACTATTTTTTATAAAATTACTTGAGCCAGATTAGATTATATCTTATGTTCACATTTATTCTCTCTAGGCTTATGTTGTATCAATTATCTTCATTAGAGAGAAATTTTAGTTGAGTATTTTAACAAACAAAACCAAATTGTATTTGTGCGGTGAGATTGACACCGGATTCATAAATACCCAATTTAGTTAAGATTGACACTGGAGTCTAAACAATCCTAATTAGGAGTGATAGAACTAGATTCAAGGCTATTGTAAAGGTGTGAGTGCGTATAAAGAGAAACCACTTGTTGTATAAAAGGGTTGGTTAAACCCATTCTCTTAATCCTATAGTGGAAAGGTCAAAGCGGGTTATGAAGAGCCGCAGATATAGATAAACCATTGTGTTTGTTGAATCTTGTAAAAATAGTATTTGCATTTTTCTATCTCTATTTCTTTGATTTATTTATCTTGAGCTTGTGCATGCTATTTTGCTATTTTTACTTGACATTGTTATTACTTGCATAATTTACTTGCTTATATTAAAAAATTAGCAAAAAATTTTTAAAACACAATTCACCCTCCCTTGGGTTTGCTAATCTTCGGCTAGAAACTCTTTGACTAACACTATGTTCATAGGGCAAAAAGAGCTCAGGTGGCTATCACCGCATTACTCATAAACTCTAATTGAGCTGTGTATAGCATGAACTCCATAAACCACCATAGAATTAAGTTTTTTGGTCAAGGCATTGACTTAGGCAGCCAATGTTGAAATAGCTTCCATCTCATTAATGCTAGTTACCCTCTTAGGATTGATTCTTTCTGAAGGCCATTATAGTTATTTGCAACCATCTCCTCTAACAAATCAAAAGTTTCATCAGATGATTTTCCTATCAAAGCACCACCAACCGCAATATCAACTATGGTTCTTAAGTGCCCTATCAAACCATGTAGAAAGTTTGAACTAGGAGTCACTTGGGGATTGCATGGAGAGGCCATTTTCTTATTTGCTCCTTGTAGCATTCCCAGGCCTCATACAAAGATTCATTATCAAATTATACGAATGAGGTAGTGTTATTCCTTAACTTAGTTGTCTTGGTTGAAGGGAAGAACTTAGTAAGGAATTTCTGAGCTAATTCATCCTCAAGTGGTGATGGATTCCGAAGGTAGAGCATTCAATCA
Source organism: Parasponia andersonii (assembly GCA_002914805.1). Classification (NCBI taxonomy): domain Eukaryota; kingdom Viridiplantae; phylum Streptophyta; class Magnoliopsida; order Rosales; family Cannabaceae; genus Trema; species Trema andersonii. The sequence goes on along the minus strand of JXTB01000526.1, from coordinate 274,917 downwards.
TCCCTTTGCTTTTTCTCTCAAAGAGAATGGAAACAAGTATAAATGAATTGCATCGTACTTAAAGGTATCACATATTTTCAAAAATTCATGATATATTGATTGAGATCATCACTAGGCAAGCCACCAAACTGACAAGTCCCTTGCACTATCTGAATGATAGCTAGTTTCAGTTCAAAGTTGTTAGTATTAATGGTTGGTGCTAGAATCGACCCCATTCATTATGAGAACGACAGAATCTCGAAGTGTCCTTGCGTTGTCTTGGTCTGCCATGATAGCTTGAGGGTTATTCCTTTGATTTTTCTGTCTTCTAAGTTCCGGTCAATTTCAGAGTCTAAAGGCAAGAATTCAAGACTCCTTGCTCGTCTTATACACAAAGTTTATAATTTTAGTACCTGAAATATTCATAAAAAATAAATAAAGTTTGAATTAAATCTAAACCAAATGATGTTAGTATTAACAAAATATAAATTATTGTACTCTCTGGCAACGGCACCAAAAACTTATTGGGCTATTTCTAATATACAACCACAAATATATAGATCGTAATAAGTGATATAGATTGTAAGAGAGTGTCAATCCCATAAAGAGTACTTAATTCACAAATACTAACTACTAACCAAAACTAGCCTCTAATCTATCCAAATAATAATAATTGATTATTTTGAGCAAGAATTAAAAAATGAATAACAAAGTAAAATGCAAGAATAGAAATCAAAATTAAATAACCAAAAGTAGTTCTCACAATAATAAAATAGAGTCTAGGGATGCAATCTGTCCTAACTCCTCCAATTATTAGTTCCTTTCACCATTCAATCATCCATTTTGAGTTAACAAATGAGAATTTAATTGTATTCACAAACTTCTTTCTAAGACATAAGTGAAAATATTTAGACAAGATAATATGTTACTCCTAATATGAATTAACTAGATTTGTTAGGTTTGGTAATTCTCATACAAAGGTTGCACAAGTCATATTGGTGTATTTCTATCGTATGCAAATTAATTCACCCCATACTAGACAATCTTATGTTATTCCAATCTAAGTCCAAACCTAAATTTACTTTCCCAAGTTCATAGAGGTTTCACTCAATAACTTTATTTAGTGGCTAAGTGAATAGATGCACTAAGATCAAGATTGAACAATTAACTCATCAATGGATATCAAGAATAACTGAGGAAAATAAAGTAATTAGATTATATTAGAGGTTTGATTACCTCCCTAGAAATGGATTTTAGTTCATAGTTATATAAAGAGAAATACAATTGATATAGCAAAATTGGTACATGTTCATTGAAAGAAAATACTCTTTCAAAGATTTCCAATCTGACTTTTTCCCCTTAAATCCTTTTCTTGGTGTTGTTTTCTCCTTGGAATAGCTCTAGAATCTTGGTTGCTAGGGCTTTTTTTCGTCTCTTTTTAGATGAGCTCAAGAGATGTTAAATACTAGAGGCAACAAATCATGATCTCATAATTCAGTAAGTTGTTTTGCACTTTTTGGCACTACAGTGCCAAAATTGGCACTGCAATGTCAAGACAGTCGAGCGATTGGTACTACGGTGCTAGATTGTGGCATTGTGGCACCACATGTATTTGAAGGGTGGCACTATGGTGCCATATTACCTAGGAAGTGGCATCACGGCACCAAGAAATGGCGATGTGGTGCCATGGTAGTGGCGCCGGCACCATCTTCCTAGAAGATATTGGCGCTGTAGTGCCCAATTTTCCCTATATTTTTGGACTTCTATGACCGTATGTAAGCTGGCTTGCTATATCATGTCTCGTTGAAAAGTCTTTAGCCCGTCTTCGCTCGCGATTGATCAATATTGTCTTGATTTAGCCGCAGTTTCACTTGAAAATTTGGCATTCTCCGCTCAATAGCTTCTCACCTAAAATGTACATAAAAAATAACAAATTGAATAAAAAGAGCTCAAAAACGAGTAATTCTTAAGCTTGAAAGAAGGTTAAAGTTAAATATAGAATCCACTTAGCAATGATCTTCGGATTAGATACAAGCTTTCGCTTTTTTAGCAAATGCCTTAGCATCTCTTCTAAACTAAAGTGACTATCGACTCCTTACACTCATCCAACTTTTGTCGATGTCCATCTTCTCCTATACATATACGATAATAAATAATTATTGATAACAGCTTGCACAATGTATATATGGAAGTGTCATTATGTGCATATGTCCTAAATCCACATTATCACTCTATTTTAAAAAGGTAAGGCCATGTCCTATTTAGGATTATTTTATTATATAGTACATCATTCAATCAAACATTGTTCCGTCTATGCCAAAATTTCGGTAGTATCTCCTCATAGTTCCCCTAAGTGAGCTACATATATATCGCATACTCGGAGAACATAGAAATACCACCGAAACTTGACTAAAAGAATAATATTTATAAGTGAAAAATAACATATAACATAAGATTTAGAACTATCCAAACAAAATAATTCATGAATTAATATCGAGACGCATAACTTCTAACTGATTCATAAACAGGTTTAAGGTAATTTTTTTCGTGAATAAAATAATACATGAAACATATACTAATGTAAACAATATGACTACAATAAATAATTGTCATCATTTGTGACGACAATACCAAAATTAGGAAAACAACACAAAAATATCTAAGACATAAGTTGTTTCTTGTTAGTCATTTCTTATGAGAAAACCAACATTATATTGTACTAGGAAATGCATACTAAGAAATGACTTAAGTTGGGTATTTTAAGTCTTCTGGGGTATTTCAGGTCTTCTAAGGGTATTTTAGGAATTGTTTTGACTCTTAAGGGTATTTTGGGAATTTTAGATCTTTTCGGAATACTTTAATTATTTTGCAACCATTAGGGATACTTTAGGTATTACGTTATCAATAGTGATTAAATTTACTTAAATATCATTTAGAACTTAATTATTATTTATTTCAATATTATTACTTAATGATATATATTATTTTAATTATTATTAATTACTTATTTTATTATACTTTATTAAAATTTAAGTGTAAAAAAGGGAATTTTTATTGCTTCTAAAGGATCCTAATGACCTGAGATCTTCCAAAAGACAGTACAAATTCCTCGATTTTTTTTTGTATTCACCATTTCGTTACACTTATTGTACAAAAATGATGAACACATTTTATTAATATTTTTTCATGTTAATTAATTATTTAACTAAAAAATATTATGGAATTAATTATTAGTTATTAATTCTACTTAATTATTTTATGAAAAATTATTATGAGTTTACTTATTATTTAGTAATGTTAATTAATTCTTATTAATTATTTAATTTAAATTTATGTTAATTAATTATTATGAATTAATTTATTATTTTTAAATGTTAATTAATTCTGATTAATTACTTAGCTTAAAATTAATGGGTTTAATTAATTATCTAATTTTTTAATGTTATTAAATTCTTTAATTTAAAATTATTATATGTTTAATTATCACATACTAATGTTACTAAGTTAATTAATTTATTATTATTATGTATTTAATTATTACTTATTAGAGTTAATTACTTACTAACCAACTATTATTATGTACTAATTAAGATTCAAATTTTTAAGTGTCAAATGGAGAACTTGTAATACTTCTTAAGGATTCTAACCACTGTGAATCTTTAAGAAGACACTACAAGTTCCCTCAATGTTTTTAGTATTCAACATGTTATTATACTTAGTGCACTAGAATGACAAACATATTTTATTTTATTTTATAATAGATTTAGTTCTAGACGACACCAGTGACCACGTGTGCATGCATACCTAACAATTAGAGTAATTCTATAATATGTGTACACACGACAATGTACATTAAGTATAGGCATATATATGCACATACGATATTTGGTACTAAATTTGTGCACATTTTCACAACATAAACATCTACATAGGAAATATAAAGTTATACAAAAGGCTTTCTTTTTTTTTTTTTCATGTTTTCTTCCTGAAGTATATTGTTTGTCTCATTTTGTTCCCTATAATATGACACATTTTAAAAATTCTCTATAATGTTATATTATGTTTCATGAATTCCTCTTGACGTTATGTTATGTTTTAAGAATTTTCTCTAATATTATATTATGTTTTAAGAATTCTCCCGTGGTGACTCTATTGCCACCTCTTTTTTCCTCTCCCTATCACACTTTTAATTAATTATTTATTTACAAAAATATCCTCTTATATTTTGACTTGAATATTCACATATAGCATTAAATAATTAAAACTATTATTTCTTAGCACACTCCCCAATTACGCATAATAATCATATGATACTTTGCTCAAAAATATTTTTTTTAAAAAAATCAAGAATTTATATTTTTCTTTTAAAGTTTTTTTCGTTGTGAACCAACAATTAACATTTTATTTGTTTTTTTATTTCCTTTTTTTAGAGGGGGGAGGGCAGTAGGAACTAACTATTCTGGAACTCTTTCTTATAATTTTTTGTTTGTTTTTTTTTTTTTTTGGGTTTGGAAACCAATTGTGTGTTTTTTTTTTTGATTTGGGAACCAAATGTTTTTTTTTTTTGGTGGAAGAACCATCGTTCAGGGACTTTTTTTTTTTTTCAAAGTTTTAGAACCAAAGACAAAAAAAAATTGATTAGTTTTCTCAATTTATACTATTATTGTAATTTCTAAAAAGTAAAAAAAAAATCTAAAAACTAATTTATTGTAAAGCATTAAGAGGTGGAAAAAGAAATATTTAGAGAAGTATTTAACAAGAAATATTTTTGTATATAACATGAATTTATAAGATTTATGAAAAAAAATTTAAAATATTAGAGGGGTATGTTTAGAAGAGGGGTAGGGAGGAAAGATATAGTGGTGGCTTTTCCCCTCACTATGTTATATTTTTAAGAATTTTCTTTAACGTTGTGTTATATTTATAAGAATTCTCTCTAGTATTGGAAAGCATCCTATAAACGTTTTTCCCTCTCTCCTAAATAGAATTAAAATTTCATTTTAAGCTTGATAGTTAAAACTTTTAAGAAAAAACATATACCCTTTTCTCCGATATTATTTTACTTTATGCACCAATTAATTTCTCTTTCTCTGGCCGTATGTACTTGTGGTTTATCTTTCATTTCTTCTCTTCGACATAATCTCCATTAAAAAAAAAAGGAAAAATCATAATAATAGTAAAAAATTTACCTTAAATTATTTAAAAGAAATAATTATAGTTAATATAAAAAAATATTCTTCTCACCTTTTATTAATAATATTATGCTAGAAAGTGAGAAGAATATATTTGCATTTTAATTATATTCTCTTTTAAATGATTTAAGTTCAATTTTGTACCAACGCTATGGTTTTTTCTTTCAAATTATATTTTTTTGAAGCTGTGTAATGAAAATACAAGCCAAAAATATAGGTGAAAAGGGAAAAAAAAAAACAAAGATATATTTTTTACTTTAAAATTTTAACTACCTAACTTAAAATATATATTTTTTATTTCATTTATGAGAGGAAAAAAAAATTGAGTGAAAGAGAATTTTAAAACATAACGTGACATCGAGAAGAATTTTTAAAACAAAATATAACATTGGCCAAAATTCTTATAATATAAGATAATATCGGGAGGAATTCTTGAAATATTTCATATTACAACAATCATTTTAATATTACAGCAAGTAAAGTGAGACATATAATATATTTCACGAAAAAAGAAACAAACAATATATTTCACGAAAAAAGAAAGGAAAAAAAAAACCCTTATACAAATTTTAAACCACATTATCTATGGGTAATCAGAATCACAACAAGTAGACCAAAATAGAAATCCGAGCAACAAAACCCAAACAGAAATCAACGTACAGAGTAGCAAATACCCAAAAACCAAAGAGACCAAAACCAGAGAAATAACAAATACCCAGAAACCAAAGAGACCAAATATTCATAAAGCAAATACCAAACCCAGAAAAGAAAGAGACCGAAAATTATGGACCAAAATACACAAAGCCATAGAAATCAAATCAAGAGACATAATAATCACCATAAAAATCAGATAATAATCCCTAAAGCCACATAATAATCAAGAGAATAAAAGAAACCAAAGAATCAAGAGACCAGAGAATCAACAATTAGATCAGAAAATAAAAGAGGCAAGAAAATCACCAATTGGACTATAGAATAAAAAGAGACCAAATAATCAAGAGCCCAGAATTCAACATAATAATCCGAGATAATATTCCGTAAAGCAATATTTCACAAAAAAAGAGACCAGAGAATCCACAAATGAAGGATCCCGAACAATATTCCAGAAAATCCCAAGCAAGATTAATACTTGAAACGGAAGGAACAACAACAGAAATGAAGGATCCCAAATAAAAAATATACACAAACTAAAATCTCAAATAAAAAAAAATGAAAAAAGAGCAGAAAAGGCTGAGAAAAAGAGAGAGAATAGCAAGGGTCGAGAGGAAAAGAGAAAATAAAAGGATGAGAGAGAGAGAGAGCAAATAGTTATGGCCGAAACGGAGAAGATAGAAAAATATGCCGACAGATTTAAGAATGCGTCGGCATATGGTACATAACTTTCTTGAATCTATTAAATGACACTATTTGGTTTAAAGATATAATTTTAAAGAAAAAATTAAAATAAAATCCAATGCAGATGCATTAATCCGTTAACAAATACTTTAAAAGTTAATTATGCCAAAAAAAAAAAAAAAAAAAAAAAGAGCACCCAAATAATTGATTTTGCCGAATTTTTCCTTGAGATTTTTTCCTAATTATCCTTCTCAAAGTCAAAGACGCATCGGCATAAGGTCATATTTACACGCCAACTTTATGCCGACGTGCAGTTTGTCAGGATAGATTCCCCAAACATAGATATTTTTACTCACCATTTGTTGATAACTGTTGTAAGTAGCCCGACGGTAATTTGTTCTTTTCTCGATGAGCTGACTGTAATCCATCTGGAAAAGTGACATTTCTTGTTGTATATATAGATAAAAGCGGTAGATGAGTTGCTTCATTGCTAGGGACAATAATAAATTTGGGAAGACCTAATTTTAGGAAGGGGACAAATTCATGCCTTAGAGAATAATAAACATGTGACAAAGACTCCTAGAAAGTGTAAGTTATCTATCTACAAGCCCGAAGATTTAGGAAACAAATAAGTCATATTGATTGTGATTTACAGGAGTCTTGTTTAGTACTAAGGTATTTTAAGACTTTGTTTGGTAATATTTATTTAAACAGTTTTGTTTTTTAATAAAAAAATAAAAATATATTACAAGAGTATATTTAGCAAAGTTATTTTTGTTTTTTCAAGTAGACAACTAAATTTCTAAAATTTTGAAAATATAAATTTCTTATTTTCAAAATGTTTTTAAACGAATTTTTAGAAAAACTAGTATTAAAATTCAAATATATCTAGACTCATATCACCGTTTATCTCAATTATCATTATCTCTCTAGCCTCTTATAAAAGTGGTATCTTTCTAAATATTCTTAAAAGTAGTATCTTTCTAAATAAAAAATTTAAAAGTAGCCTTTTCAAAATATAACTGTAAAATTTGGTAATTTTTTTTCAAAAACTTCCCAAAATATTTAGAAAAATATCACTTTTTAAAATTGTATTTTGAAAAATACTATTTATGAATTTTATTTAGATAAATACCACTTTTTACTCTCTTCATTTTCTCTTCTCTTTTCCCTTTTTCTATCCATTTTGATTTTCACTTTTAAACGTAAAAATTACTAGTTACTAAATTAATTTTTATTTTTTTAAAATCAAATAACAAAATAAGAAAAATGATTCTTGTTTTTGTGTATAACAAAAAAAAAGAAACAAAAGTGTTACCAAATGATGCCTATGTTTGTACACTTTATATTTTCCTTTTTCATAATTTTTTTTTTTGTCTTCTTAAAGGTTAAATATAGTAATTTTTCCTAAATTATATTCATTGTACCACTTTGCCTCCCAAATTTTTAACTTGTATAGTAATTACATCTGAATTATACAATCATTATAATAATGATTATTTTGTCACAAATGGTTAGATTTTTAACATAGTCATGATAAAAGCGTATAATTGAACATATTTTACTTCTATGAGTCATAATCTCGTTTTTAGCTATAATTACTAAATTGTGCACTTAACACAAGACTTATTTCTGTAAAACTTTAACCGTTTGTGAAAAAAAATATCATTGCTGTTACAATTGCATAGGTTCTGGTAATTTATTGTGTAAGTTAAAAATTCAGAATTTTATTCTTAACCACAGTTACCAAACTATGTAATCTATAATGACTTATTTCTATTAAATACTTAACAATTTCTCACATATAATTCATTATTGCGACAATTATATAATTCGAAAATCATTACTATATAAGTTGAAAATTTATAGAATAAAATAATACTATATTTACAATTCAGTAACTATTAATATCATTATTTTCATAAAAAATAACATCATGTCATTTTAAAAGAGAAAAATTAAAAGGGAAGATATTTTTTCCCCTACGAAGGAAAGCAAAAAGAGTCAAGATCATGGTACTATATGTTGTATATGGGAAAATCTTACCCCAAGGTAAGAAAAGGAAAAATCCAAACCATGAAAAAGTGTCTGTGATCTCATTTTAAAGACCCAGGTAATTTTGGCCAAAAGGGAGGATTTTTCTATCGTTTTAATTAAAAGTGGCAAAATGGGAATGGGATTGGGGAAAATGGGGCGGTCCGAAATTTTAAAAAATGAGGTCGGCCTGTAGGTTTGCCCGGACTCCTAGACGGGTTTGGCATGGGCAACCCCGAAACGGGCCAGCCTGTACCGGCCTGTTTTGGCCCAAATTAAAAAGATTCAAAATTTTTAAAAAATAAAATTATTATTTATATAATTAGTTAAAAATAAATTTACAACAAAATAAATAATATGTTATATTTTTTTTCCTATCGATAAAATTTATAAATAATTAAATAAGTTATAATTAAAAAGTATATAAATTGAACAATTGATAAAAAAAAAATTTAAAACAGAAATCTTAAAAAAAATATTTAGAATTAGATTCAAATTTGAAAATATGAAAAAATTTTAAAAAAAATTTATAAATATTAAAAAAAAATTATATTTAAATTTATTAAAAAAATTTAAAAGAATTGGCCAGCTAGACCGGATCAACCCACGTGGACTTAGATTGGTAGGCCGCCATGGCCTACCAAGCCTAAAAATTTAGGAAGTCCAACTCTACACGTTTGCCGCGTGGCTCATTTTATCACTCTGGTTTTAATTATGATGGTACGTGACAAGAAACAAATTAGTTGCTGACTTTCACGAGAAAGAGGGGGACACAGCTAATAGATAGCTTAGAGGATAAGTGGATGGCCCATAATCTATGACTATAATAATATAATAGAAATGTTGATATTAATTTATACGAGGAGTAGTATAATTGTATGAATAGCGAAATTTTAATATAAACTATGAATAAATTATTTACCAAAAACATATACTAATAGTAGCTGTTTATATTTTTAAATACACATTATATTCCATTAAGTATACATAATTTTTTTAATCTATTTGATTTCATTTTTATTTAATTAAAACTTGTATATTTAAAATGTAATTATGGTTAAGATATATGTATAATGTTTTTTTTTTTTAATTTCAAGTGTACACAAATTAAATTTGTTACAAAACCTAATCTGATAAAGGAAAAGACGAGAAATGGTTGATGGCATCTTGGCGCTGTTTATTAGATATGAATAACCACGCGTTGTAGCCTCTTTGAGGCACAAGGCCGTAATATAGTGGACCCCACTTTCTATCCCACCGCTTTTGGCCCTTTGCTTTTTACACCGTCCTGTGTTGTTTTGGAAAGCAATACCTCCAATAACATCATTGTCAATTTGTCATCATGCGCACACACTCTCTCTCTTCTCTATGCCAAATTAAACATGTCTCGTTGGCTCATGTTTGAGAATAGATACGATAGAAGGAGGAGTTTTTTGACCCAAACAAAAAAAATTATTGTGTAGAGTATGTCTACGGTGGGTGTTGCGCATTCCACGTCAACTATTTTTCCAACTCAAAAAAAAATTTTACACTACTCCTCTTCTGCATTTCATTCATAGTAACCATAAAAAGTAAAATAACTATACATTCGCTTTCATTGAACATTTATAGACCACACACGATGTGACTATCAGTTCAATGATTTGTCCCTCTCTCTCTCACGCGAGTTTTCTTCTCTTTTTATTTTGTTATTTATTGTTTTTGGATTACTAGTGATATGATGGTAAGCAAGCACTATCAATTAAACACGGTCAATTGTTACATTCACGTGGGTCTCTCTAATCTCAACGAACTATTTTCCCAACTCCAAAAATTTTACACTACGCCTTTTAACTTCTTTCATTAATAATAATAACCATAAAAATATAGTAGTATCATCTTTAAGTAGAATGATAAAGAGTTGTTCTCCCTATGAAAAATCTTGAAATCAAATCAAAGGTTGGAGAGACCCACGTGAATATAACAATTGACCCTGTTTATTTAATAGTACTAGCTTACTATCATATGATTAGTAATCCAAAAAAATAAATAAGAAAAGAGAGGGACAAATAATTGAATGGATAATCACATTGTGTGTTGGTCTGTAAATGTTCTATGGAAGTGAATTGTATATTTGTTTTACTTTTGGCAAACAAAAGAAAAAAAGAACCGTGAGCTACGTGATCGTGGGGTCATCTTCGCATGCCGCACAATTTTTTCTTTTTATATTTATTTTTTAAGTTCCTATAACAAATTAATTTAATAGAGGTCGTCGAATTAATTGAACCTATATATATTCCATGAAGTACTTAATGCTGAAATTCACAGCAAATAAAAATAACATGACGAGAACGAAGCTTTACTTTCCATAACCTCATTTCTGCTAATTTTTAAGCTAGTAAGAAAATATGAAATGGGTCCTCTTGCAATGACAACACGAAAAGGACGTATGACTTACTTTAATATTACGCTCAAATTACAAGTACCAATATTGCCAAATTCACATGTTAATTCCTCAATTTTTCTATTATACATACAATTATTTATAAGATGTATCATACGTCATGGTATTGCCAAACAAGAAAATAGTACTAAAATGTACAACTAATAACCAATTTTAATGCACTGAAATCATGTAAAGAATATCTAACATACATAACCTCCAAAGAATAAAAAGAAAAACATTGAGAAATAGAAAAAGAATTTTTTTTTTAGAAAAAAGAGAACAAGAACAAAACAAAGCCTTAGTAAGTTTATAATTTTATTCTCTCTTCATTTTTCTTGTAATAAAGAGACAACTCCATTGCCTTATTCATTTCTAAAAATGATTATCAACACATTGCCTCATCATTCTTTTGACTTCTAGCTATCTTATACTAAAACAAAAAGCTCTAATTTGTATTATTCGTTCTTTTATTATTTGAACTGAATATTTGGCTCTTTTTGTTAAAATATATGTTTCTTGCTTCCAGGGAAATGCACTCAACTCAATTGTTGACTAACTAATTCTAAAAATAGTAAAGATTATTACAACAAAACTTTGTATAAAAAATTTACATCACGGGTATAACATCATTATTTTTAATAATATAACTTTAAATAGTATAGTCCACTTTAAAATAAAAAAAGTTGAAATACATGCAACATCATCTAGGATAAATTTCTAGTGCAAGAATTTAACGTCCTTCACGTTAGCCTTCGAAGAAAAATCATGATTAATAAATTCAATCCAACTATACTTATATTGTGATCATTAGAGGAATCAACCCACTCTGGCTATATTCCCGTTACAAGTGTTGAATATCATTTATTAATGCATACTAAATATATCAATCAACGTCGAAATATTAAGTTTTAACTAATGTACATCTTTTTGATCAAATTCTCAATAAATATTAAAAAATACTAATTATAAAATGGGGTAAAAAAGATTTGGTCATATATACCACCTAGTTTGTAAACTAAATGGTTAAATAAGATTTATTAATCATTTTTCACATTATGTTAGAATTATTGTATCTTAATTATTAGGTGGTCAGAGTAGCAAAACAACATTGTATCTATTAATATTTATTGATTCATAAACGGTAAAATACAACTTAATATATATGCCCCTTTGTGATTTTGTGATTAATTCTAGATGCTACTTTGTGTATTTAAAAAACGAATTGGAAAAAAAAGTAAGATATTTGGCAAATTCCTGTTTTTGTCAATAGATTTTAAATTTTTTTGTTAACTACTATTATAAGTAGAATTTGATAAGCAAGATAAATGTTGCTTTTACAAAGTCTATTCTATTGCTATAATACACATTTCTTAAAATGTCATTAACGTATAATATATAGTTTACCAAATATCTAAATACTATTTTTAAACAGTACAAAACTTTTGTATATAAATTTATTAAATATTTAGATATTTTTTTTCTCACGGCTACTTTTTGCTCACTATATAGCTATAACAGTTACAATACAACTCTAGCATAATACAACAATATCAAACGAGCCCATAATTAATATATATATATATATACTCATAATTAATATATATATATATATCCTTCCAAAAAAAAAAATACTTGTGTGCAATTTGATTCAATGTTTCAAACGAAGCCTTAAAAAATTAAATATTGTAGCCTGTTTAAACCTAGTTTTTCTTTTATGCTCTCCTTTTTCTTTCTATATATGTTCTTTTTTTTTTTTTTTTAAAAAAAAGGCTTTTTCTTTATATTCTGTTTTATTCTCAATCATTAATACCAAGAATTTTGATACTTGTTTTCTTATTAATTATATATCTTGCTTACACCAAAATTGGGCAAAGATAGCATGCCTAGGCCATCGTAACCCTAGTTGACTTTTATTAGTTATCCGCTTGTTTCCTTCTAATTATTTGTTACTTGTTTTCTAGTTTTCTATATAACATGCGTTAAATATTATTTCGTTTTTGTTTATTTCTACTTCCCTCTTCTTCTTCTTCTCTTCTTCTTTTCCCCCTCAAATAGTTTGACATGAGCCACTTTATTCTCTTCTTTAACTGTCTTTAAGCGATTTCTGCTAATCTTTGACATTTAATATAACTATGATAAGAGTGTAAAGTTTTTTGAGTTAGTGGAATGAATACTCGGATAAGAAATAAATAGTGTGATATCGTACTATTTAGAAGATACTGTTAGCTAGTTGCATAATGTATGAATATAACTGTGGTGCTCGTTCCTAGACCATGTACCACGTGGACGATTACGTGGCAAAACAGACCACGAGGGGTGCACTCATCCGTCACGTATTGAAAGTGACCATTTAAAAATCACGCGAGTTGCACGTAATACCGTATGGGCCCGTGGGCTGTCTGGGGCCTAACCGCTCTATTCCAGACCCTGGACCGGTCCGACCCAGCTTATTTCCTACTTCGACAGCTTGGGGTCAAGAGGCTCAAGGATCTTCACCCAGCAAGATTTGACCACGATGCACCTTCCTCACGATGACCCCCTGGTGATTAAGCTGCAGATCGACTCCACGTTAGTCGGAAAGGTCCTGATCGACGGTGGGAGTAGTGTCGATGTCCTGTTTCTCAGCACATTCGAGAGCATGGGTCTGGATCGAAAAGCACTCAGGCCGACCTGTCAGTCGCTGTTCGCTTTCGATAGTACTAAGGTCAGCCCCTTGGATGTCGTGACCCTGAAGGTCTGCACTGTGGAGAGATGCTTGGACGTAGACTTTATCGTCATCGACTGCCAGTCCTTCTTCAACGTTATCATTAGGAGAGGATGGATCCACGCCATGCATGGGGTCACCTCCACCCTCCACAAGGTCTTAAGATATCTATCAAGGGATGGTACTTATACGATAGACATCAAGGGAGACTAGTCCTCCACGAGGAAATATTTTTCAACCGCCCTGAGGGGACCCGATGCGAGTGCGAGCGCCCCGACGGGGGACATATAGCAATCAAAGGACCACCTGCCAGCATATATGAAGCGGATCAAAAAGGAGTCTGACGGGCCAGAATCTACGATTGAGAAGCTATTAGCAGTCCATTTGAAAAAGGTGGAGCCGATGAAGGTAGTCTTAATCGGGGCCTTGTGACCTGAGGAAGAAAAGAGCGAGCTATTGGGGTTCCTAAGACAGAACGAAGATATCTTTGCGTGGTCCTAGGATGACATGCCCAGGATCGACCCCGCGCATGCCTGCCACCGGCAGAACATATACCCTAATTTTCCTTTAGTCAGGCAGAGACCCTGAAAGTTCGCGCCAGAGAAAAACAGGGTGATCAACAAGGAGGTAGAGACACTACTGGAGAACGGCCTGATCATGGAATGCGTATACCCGTGCTGGGTCTCCAAACCGGTGGTGGTGAAGAAGAAAAATGGCGATGACCATACTTGTATAGACTTCACCAACCTGAACAAGGCTTGCTCGAAGGATAGCTTTTCCCTACCAAGGATCGACTAAATGGTAGATGCAACAGCGAGATTTGACAGGATGAGCTTCCTGGATGTCTACTCTTGATACAACTAGATCCTCCTATACGAGGAAGACCAGATCCACACGGTATTTATTACGGAGCGAGGTCTGTACTGTTACAAATGCATGCCATTTGGTTTGAAGAACGTTGGGGCAACCTACCAGAGGCTCATGAACAAAATGTTCGCCGGGCTACTGGGAAGATAATGGAAGTCTACATCGACGACATGGTCGTAAAGAACAGAGAAGCTTCGGACCATCTGGGACATCTGAACGAATGTTTCTAGATTCTGAGGCAATATCGGATACACCTGAACCCTAAGAAATGCGTGTTTGGGGTGTCGTCTGGCCAGTTCCTAGGGCAAATCGTAAGCAGAAGGGGTATTGAGGCCAACCCGAACCAGTTGTCCTCAATCGCAGATGTGCAGAGACCCTCAACTATTCAGGAGGTCCAGCGCCTAGCCAAGAAGATAGCCGCCTTCAGCCGGTTTGTCTCTAAGATGTTTGACCGATGCAAGCCTTTCTTCCAGTGCATAAGGAGAAGCTCCACTGTTGCTTGACAGATCTCAAGCTGTACTTAAGTCATCCGCTTATCCTGGCTTCCCCGGCAGAGGGGGAGCGCCTGTACGCTTATTTAGCAGTATTCAAAGTAGCGATCAGCACTGTACTATTCATCGAGGAAGACAGCAAGCAGAAGCCGGTGTTTTATATAAGCCGCATGCTTCTGGACGCTGAGACGCGATATAGTATGGTAGAGAAACTGGTCCTCACTCTTGTCAATGCTAAGAAGAGATTCAGGTAATACTTTGAGGCACAATCGGTCACCGTGTATACAGATTTCCCCATCCGATAGATCTTGGCCAAACCGGACCTATCGGGACGACTAACCAAGTGGGCCATCGAACTGGGGATATATGACATCGAGTATCGGCCTCGAGTAGCGAAGAAAGGGCAAGCCATGGCAGATTTCCTGGTAGAAATCAAATCCTTCAGCGAGCTGCATAACCCGCTTCAAATGTCTCAGCCTTACCTCTCTTCAACCTGGACCCTCTACACCAACGGATCCACGAATGCCTTGGGGTCAGGTATCGGGATAGTCCTGCTGCAAGGTCTTGAACTAGCTCTGTACTTCGGAGTAGAGAGCATCACAGTAAAGACCGACTCACAGTTGATCGTGGGTCAGGTTAGAGGAGACTTCGAAGTAAAAGAGCCGAGATTACATAGGTACTTCTCCAAAGTAATGGGGGCGAAAGCCCAATTTAACAGTTTCAATATCGAACAGATTCTCAGAGAGATGAACCAGAAGGTCGACGAGCTAGCTAAGAGTGCATCGATCGGGAGAATGACCAGACATACAGAGATTCTCCTAGAGGGCAAGAACATGAAGGATCCTTCGGAGACCCCCGTACGCCATGTATTTGCAACCGGCTCTGTAGACGAGGGGTGGATGAAACCCATCACCCAATATTTGGCATTAGAAAACCTGCCCACAGACCCTCAAGAAGCAAGGTCGGTCAGACTGAAGGCTGCCAGATACTCGATGGTGGGGGAGCAACTGTATAGGAGATTGACAATGTGGACGATACTGCGGTGTGTAGGTCCCGTCGAAGCGCAGAAACTGATGGAGGAAATCCACGAGGGAGCATACGGTAACCACTCTGGTGGACGTAGCCTCACCCATAAGGCTCTGACAGCTGGATACTTCTGGCCATACATGATGGCCGAGGTGGCCCGATTTATCAAGAAATGTGATAAGTGCCAGAGGTTCGCCCCCATGAAACATCAACCCGCGGAGGAACTCCATTCGAACATAACTCCACGGCCATTTGCTAAATGGGGCCTGGACATCGTTGGAGAGCTCCCTAGAAGTTCAAGGGGAAGAAGGTACGTCTTACTGGCCACAGATTATGTCACCAAATGGGTAGAGGCTGAATCTTACGCGACCGTAAATAAGGCAGACATAATTAACTTCATTTGGAAAAACATAATCTATCGATATGGGATTCTGAAAGAGATACATACTGATCATGGCACGCAGTTCCAAAATGCTAAGCTTAAGGAGCTATGTGAGCTGTATGATATAAGGCTTAGTTTCTCATCCGTGAACTACCCTCAGAGAAACGGCCAAGCAGAGGCAACGAACTAGGCCATATTTAGTAATATCAAAAAGAACTTACAGGAGGCTAAAGGAAGGTAGTTAGAAGAGCTACCAGTTGTTGTGTGGGCCCATCGAACCACGGAGCAGAGGTTGACAGGAAGAACGCCATTTGCCATGGTCTACGGGTCAGAGGCTGTGATCCCGACCGAGATTGGCCTCATGACCCTTCGCTCCAAAGTGGTAAGAGATGCCCCACTAAATGAGCAGCAGCTAAGCCACAACGCAGACCTCTTGGAAGAAACGAGAAACATGGCCCTGGTCCACCTGGCCTCATACCACCAGTAGGCCAGGTCCTACTATGCAAAGAAGGTTAGTGCTCGTCAATTTAACGTCGGGGATTGGGTCTTGAAGGTCAGAATAGGGAATTCCTTGAAGCTAGACTTCAATTGGGTTGGATTCTATGAGGTGATCAAAGCACTTGACAATGGTGCGTATGTCCTGAAAGAAATCAAGACCGGGAAGAACCTACCGAACACGTGGAATGCTCAACACTTGAAAAAGTATCACGTATGAGACACATGCAAATGTTGTAAAACCCATGTGAACGCTTATATTATTGAAAAGATTAATTCCAAAACAGGTCAAGCTTTCTGCCCACGAATTTATCTTTTGGATTGCTATGGAAAAGGGTCTGCTCACAGTGGCAGATCCCACGCACTATTCGCACAATCAAAAATCGTACTATAGAAATCATATCGTGCAATAAAATGCTTGCCGATGGCCCGAGAAAACGTATGAAGAGGAAAGAGCTGCGCAACTAAAAACTTGCCAGCAGACCTCGAAAATGATCGTACTATGGGAATCACATTGCGCATTATAATGCTTGCCAATGGCCCGAGAAAACGTACGAAGAGGAAAGAGCTGCGCAACAAAAAACTTGCCAATAGACCTTGAAAATGATTATACTATGGGAATCACATCGCGCAATAAAATGCTTGCCGATGGCCCAAGAAAACGTACGAAGAGGAAAGAACTGTGCAACCAAAAACTTGCCAGCAGACCTCAAAAATGGTCATACTATGGAAATCACATCGCGCAATAAAGTGCTTGCTGATTGCCCTAGAAAACGTACGAAGATGAAAGAGTTGAGCAACCAAAAACTTGCTAGCAGACCTCGAAAACGATCGTACTATGGGAATCACATTGCGTAATAAAATGTTTGCCGATGGCCCGAGAAAACGTACGAAGAAGAAAGAGCTACGCAACCAAAAATTTGCCAGCATACCTCAAAAACGTTCTTACTATGGGAATCACATTGCGCAATAAAATGCTTGCCGATGGCCCGAGAAAATGTACGAAGAGGAAAGAGCTGTGCAAGCAAAAACTTGCCAGCAGACCTCGAAAATGATTGTACTATGGGAATCACATCGCGCAATAAAATGCTTGCCGATGGTCCGAGAAAACGCACGAAAAGGAAAGAGCCGTGCAATCAAAAAACTTGCCAGCCGGCCCCATCAAGAATTGTACTACAGGGATCACGTCGCTCGCCCGCTAACCCGTGAGGACGTGCGAAAGGCTATAGGCGGGCGCCCACCGTGGGACAGGGTCTACCTATTGGAAGCAGACCCTCCTCAGATAGCATTTTAGCCCTGTGCGAGGCAAAGATAAGAGGAGTCTGGGTCTACCCGTTGGAAGTAGACCCTCCCCTGAAAGCATTTTAGCCCTATGCAAGGCAAAGATAAGAGGAGTCTGGGTCTACCCCTTGGAAGCAAACCCTCCTCAGAGAGCGGTTTAATTACGAGTGGACTGGGAATGAACAAAATTAGAGCCTACCCATTGGAAGTAGTCCAATATAAGACCAAGCACGAAGATAGAAGTTAAAACCAAACTCTGTTTATATTTTCCAAAATACAAAATGCATGGTCGATAGGGAAGCATACCCAGAAGCTCTACTTGTAAGAAGCGGGTCTTGGATGGACTCGCAGGGACACATCAGAGTGGTAGCACCCTGTTTGCTCCTGATAAAAGCCAAGCTCGGGCCTTTTCCTCTACAGTGATGGGTCCAAATAGTGGTCAACTGACCCCTAGAGTTGGTTCCTGGCGTGTTCCCATTTGGGGTCAGAGAAGTCCAGCCACACGCGCGGGTCGAATTCTGCCAAGACAAGTCATAACAGAGGTTATACATCCTCAAACCCGAATAAGCCGGAACTCACATCCCGATCTCCAGAGCTAATCTTATCGATCATAGTGCGAGGAGAATTCACTAAGAACTCGAAATCATGTACGACCGAGCCAAACCCAAATACCGGTTACACTGCCAATAAGGAAATGGCATCGTATACGATATCTGACCCTAACCCTAAATGTGGTCAACAAAAGAGTGAGAGAAGGGAATAAACTTGAGAAAACTGCACTGTTTCTATTATTTAAACAGATGGTTACAGCAAGGGTCAATTTACAAATGCACATAGCAAGAGGCCCTAATTACCTCCAGCCAGGGGAGTGCGGCCAGTTTCGATACTTGGACCAGCTCCGGCAGAGGGTGGCATACCAGGGTCAGAATTATTGCTGGACAAAATGACCGTGCCAGACCCATCGCCAGTTAAGGCCCCAAGATCAGGCTGACCACCAGGAACCTTCGAGGCTTGCTCTAGTAGACCGGAAGCAGGGACAAGCTCCTTGGAAACAGAGGCAGATGTAGAGGGCCCGTCTTTTTCTACGTCGAGCATTTTCATCACATCTGCTGGGTACACGATGTTGATCTCATCCCCTAGCTATTGTATATAGTGATTGACGGAATAATGGTCCCTCTCGACGCCATTCTGCTCATCAAACCGGTCTGGCGTTACCACCTCTGCGTGGCCTTCGAAATCCCTGTTCTCCCTGCCAGACCTGTAGCTCTCCGCAGAAAGGATATCCACCTGCCTCTGATACCTCGTTTTCACTTTCTCTGTGTCCACTAGTCTATCACTTAGTGCCGCCAGCCTCAGCTCTGCCTGCCACTGCGACAAGTCGACCAAAAAAGTGTTAATGTCAGCGAGGTCTTCGCCGTGCTTGCGAGACAACTCTGCATAAGCCCCTATCAATTTTTAATGATCTAAGTAAAGATGTCGATTTACCTCATTGTACTGGTCGAGTCTGCGCTATAGGGAATGGACCTCTAGTTTGGCTTTCGCCTTGGCTTTCCTCGCCTCTTTAGCATCATCGACGACTCTGTCGTGAGTGATGAAAGCCAGTCCCATCTCTGCCCCTACATTCTGTAGCTCTTGCTCTTTGATCCTGAGCTCATTTTGGGCCAGCTTGGTGGCCTCGGATAGAGCGAGCCTGTCGACCTCTGCCTCGGCCAACTTTCCAACCAGCTCCTCGCACCTGACCCTCTTGACACTCAGAGCGTGAGCCACTGTGCTGCCGACCCTAGTCTCATCCAGGCTCTGATACAAGTCGAAGTTAGCCCTCAACTTGGCAAGGGCAGCCTCACTCTGCTCGGCCAGTGCAGAATGGGAGTTTAACTCCCAGGTCAGATTCCTGACACGAAAGGAATAGAAAGGCTGGACAGTGATTAGCTGCAAGATACAAGAAAAGGAGGTCAGTGTTCAGTAAGGATGCTGAAAAGCATAGAGGTGGCGACCAGACGAGCCAAACCTGTGCAATGTTACGGCCAGTGATGAGCTCAACATTCTCCAAGGAGAGCGCCTCCAGCTCGGGCTCCGCAGCTGGACCCTCTCCTTGGGCATTATCCACATCTGAGGAACGTGACTCTACCCCACCAATCGCGAGGGCACCCTCTCCCCCCATTGGACACGCTATAGCAGCTCTTTTCAACGCTCCCAAAGCAGTGGTGATAGGGACGGTAGAAAGCTGGGCATCGCCGAGTGCGCCTTCGGCGATAGCTGGGGGCGGCGCATCCTCAGTAGAAGACACCACGACGACTGCTGCTGTATCAGCAGTTTCGGTTACCGCTCCCTTGGAGTCCCTCCTGAATGTGATTTTTCGGTCTTGTCTTGACTAATTCCCCCTGACAGGCCACCGTGTGTAGACTTTCTCATTCTCATGAGGGTTAGCGTGGCCCCGTCGTCATCGCTGTTAGAATAGGGGGCAACCCTGCCCCCTTCTCTGCCGAGCTTTCCTTCTCTTTGGATGAGTCGGCCTTATGACACCGCTTTGTTGGGACCGGGGGAGGGGAAGACAGCCAAGATTTCAACCTCAGAGCCCCCCCGTTGAGTCAGCAATCTCCCTACGAGGGTAACCAGTACCAGACCTCGCGCTCGTCTTCGAACCAGAGTTAGGGGTAGAGGAGGTCGGAGCAGCGGATTCCCCGGGCAGGCTCAAAGGCGCCCCTTTGCCATATACGACTTTTATGGCTGTCGTCTCCTGAGTCGGAAGTCCACTGGTGCCAAAATAGGGGACCGCATGTGCTTTATCCTCTGAGAACACCACAAGACGCCGACCAGCAAATACCTTGGAGCGAGCCTTATGCACAGCGATACTCCCCTTAGCTGGAGAAGGGTCTGCCAAAGAGCCTATATCAGAATCTATAAAGAGTAAGCAACGTAGTTAGAACATAACCATAACCCGATCGACGGAGCTCCAGGATGCGAAAATAAAATTACCCTTAACTCTCTTAGGGATGGCGGCTTCCTCTCTACGGAGCCTAATGCACTCTTCGGCCACGAGCCTCACGGCCTCTTTGAACTCGTGGCTAGTCGGTGCCACCAGGTCATTGGGACCCGCCAGCTAGCTCAAAGCCGTAACCTGACAACCCACCATGGTAATGCGACTCTGCTCATCCCGACGGAACTGATTCAGAGCCAGGGCATCAAGCTGGCTCCGCAGGTGCTTTGTGATAACCCAGGTATCTAGCGGGAAGGGAAGGTATGAGACCATCCTAGGCATCATATTCATCACCTGGGGATTCAGGATGGCCTGGATGTGTCGGTAATTCCCAGCAGACCCAAAGATGATGATCCCCTCCAGCTCCTTGAGCCGCCCCGCCGACAATTGCGGCTCGAACCTACACAAGGCAAAATAACATGAGCAATAATGGACGAGGTGAACGCCTACCCAAAAATCACGATCTAGTACTTACTCTGCAGAAAAAACGATGGAACTTAGAAGTGCTCCCTATTCACCCAAGGAGAGTACCACGCCCCTCTAATAGCCTAGGGTGGGAGTCCCATTTCTTGTCCGACCTTAGCAAGCCCCAGAAAATATAACGTCCCGGGAGCGGTTGGAGATACAAAGTGGGGTAGGAACTCTTTTTGGGGATGAGGGTGAGCTTGTAGGCATAAATGACCACTTCCAGGTCGATATGCATGTTATAGAGAACTGACAGGGCAGAGAGCCCTATCAAGATCATGACACCGTTAGTATTCAGCTGCATCAGGTGGATCCCCGTCAGAGCAAAGAACTGATGGATCAGGGGAGGAAGAGGAAACCGCAGCCATTCCAGATGCCTCTTTCCCAAAATGATAGAGCCTTCGGGGGCAGAGGGCCGAAGGTACCAATCCGCGGGGCCCTCGACCCTTTGCAATGTAACTTCATCGGGGAAACATAACTGTCTCCTCAGTGAATCCAACTCCAAATCCACGATAGGGCAGAGTTCCTGGTTTTGATTCGAGGCCATCGTTCTGGATACGATCAAAGGAGCAAAAGTTTCTTGATACGATCAAAGGAGCAGAAGTTTCTAGTAAGGGGAGAAGTCGGAAACCCTAAGATTTTAGAAAACTAGAGTAATTGGAGATTTTGGTAAAGTAACAAACAAGCGTAAATGCTTTTTTTATAGAAAGGGAGCCGAAAAGTTCCCCTTTGAAGAGAGGCAGTGTGAGGAAGGCTAAAGCATAAGAATTTCAAAAATCTAAAGAGTCACAACACGGGATAGCATTCGTTAGCTTCGGTAACTAGGGAGAAATGATGGTAAGGGGCCAAGTGTAGCCCTCAGATTGGAGGACTGGAGACATGATTTCCCTACTTAATGGATATGAATCCATCAACTAGGGAAATAGGGGCAGTTGTGGGGCCCGTTCCTAGACCACGTACAACGTGGACAATTACGTGGCAAAACAGGCCATGAGGGGTGCACGTAATCTGTCACGTGTCCAGAGTAACCATTTAAAAGCCACGCGAGTTGCACGTGATACCGTATGGGCCCGTGGGCTGTCAGGGGCCTAACTGCTCCATTCCAGATCCAACTCATTTCCTACTTCGACAGCTGGGGGTTAGGAGGCTCAAGGGTCTTCCGCTAGAAGACCCTCGAATGGTAACACACTGTTCCAGACCCAGATAGGACATTTAATACGATCCTGAGTAGGTGCGTGCATTAGGCAAACCGTCCTGACAGAACAATGGCTTGTCAAGGTCTCGCCCCTGACAGGCTCAGGCCATAGGGGACGGCGGATGTTAGGCCTCGACGATACAGGAGGAATCACGATAATTACGACCCGTGATCTCTGGAGTAAGTCCTAAAGAGAAAAGATTGTTTTAGGATTGAGAACCATGAGGTTCACAGTTCCAGGACCATATATATGTGCCATGCGTCCCTAAAAAGATAGAGGCATGTACGCATACAAAAAGAAATATTTAAAAGTTTATGAGCAAGAGAAAAAGATATACTCATATAAAGAAAAACTAAATCTTTGCTACCCTGAATCAAAGATAAACAACTGACTTTAAGCATCAGAGAGTCTTTACAGGTGGCCACCCCTGCCTCTCTGACCCTGCCTAAAGCTAGAAGCACTTTGGGATAACTAGGATACGAGAACAGTTGGAAGGTATAACATTAGCAGTTCAGCGACATATAGATAGCTGGTGAAAACCGCTCCAACAATAATGTTCTTGGGATCCTTTTGCTTACTTTCTATTGTTAATTTCCCAGAAGGCATTTGGATTGAACCTGATTATGCTTGCTATTTTGCGAAAAAAAATTTCATCAACTGCATTTGGACTGAGAATCCGTTTTAGGTTTGGCTTGTAGTTCTACCAAATTTGTTTGAAATTCTTTGGGCTCTTACATATGCTCATGTGAACGACGCATGGTAAACTTGAGTAAAGGGAAAAAGAATATTTATTTTTATAATTTTAGTTTAGGGTAAACGAATATTGGCTGTAGTTTGTTGAGACAAATCACGAAGTTTATGAATTAGCATAGATGTTAATTTTGATGAACTTCCATCCTAGCTAATTGATAGAAGGGAGTTAGTGGTTGCAGCTTATAAGGATCCTAGTCTAGTTGGTGTACATTGAAGATTGTCATTAGCCTTTTAAGTTTTTGGAGGATATATCAAAGGAGTTTTAGTGTTTTTGTACTTAGTTCGATTTTTTCTTTTCCCCAAAGTGGAGATTATTGGCATAGCTTCCCAAATTAAGTACGATTACGCACAAGAATATTAACTAGAAAGTGATATATTAATTGTAAATTGATTTAACGGATACCTATTAAAAATTAGATAAAAAACTACGTAGATTATTAATTTTTAAAATTAGTTTAAATAAATATCCGTATTTTAAAAGTTCTAACTAAATGTTCATTTTAAAAAAATAAAAAATTTAGTTGTGGAATATATTATATTTTTATTTTTATCAATAAATGAGTTAAGTATTTAGGTATAAACTTTTGAACTTAATCATATACTGAGTTTTTGGTTTAAAAAAAAAATAGCCAAATGGCTAATCAGTCCAAAATTATTTTTCATATATGGATAGATACATTTGAACTTTGAAAAAAAAAGAAAAGAAAAAAAGAAACAACTCATATAATTGGACATTTTTTAAAAGATAAAAAAATAGACATTCATCAAATCAAATGTCATAAACAAATACCTGCTATAATTTCTCTTTTATTTTTTTTTTTAAATGAGATGATGTAAGATGGCCTGCTATAGAGTTGGCAATTTATGACATGACATGACAATACGATTCGAAACCTACATGAAATTAATAAGTTTGGATTTAGCTTAATCGTGTTCGTGTCGTGTTGGGATTATAGATATTAATCCGTTTAATTAACGGATCGTATTCAGGTTGAATCCGCCAACACAAAAATGACATGTTTAGTAAACAGGTCGTATTAGCCTGTTTATAAACGTGTCATCATAATTTCTGACCCATTTATTTCAAAAAGAAATTTAGAAAGATAACCAATATTTTAAATTTAATAAAGTAAATGTTCACTTTTTAAATTTTATAGCTCAATGTCTATGTATATATCTTTTTATACTTAATAAATAACATATTTTGTTATCTATTAATTTCAGTTACTATATTGAAATATACTGGATATATAATTTTTTATACTTAGTATATAAAATTTTACTCTTAGTATATAAATATATATACTAGATATTTTGATATAACATTTGATAAAAAAGATATTTATTTAAATTGAGGCTAAAATTTGGTCATATTTCTACGAGACTTTTTATTAAGCGAATTGTGTTCTAATAGTATTCGCAGATCGTGAATCACGTATCAATATGACCTATTTAGTAAATGATTTACACCGATCATGTTGTATTAATTTATTCATAAACAAATTGTATTCGTGTTAGAATTTCTAATCCATTTATTACACTGTTCAAATTAAGATTTACCTATTATATTATATGTATATAGTTAGTACGCACAATCTGGAGATCTACCCATCGTTAGTTTTTTAATGCTTAGACGTCGTAGCTTCGTTTTTATTTTTTATTTATTGTTTATTAGTTACTTTTTTCCTAATTGTGTGACCCCCCACTTAAAAGGCTTGGACGTCATAGGAGGTACTAAATCCAGTCTTTACTTTTTTTTTTCCCCCTCTTTTTGTTTGTTTTAAGATGTAAAATCCATTCATTTATTTGTTTATTTATTTTTGTTTGTTTTAATATGAACCCAATAACATATACAGTTCGGACTAGTGATTAAAGAATGCCTTGAAGACAATGACAAGAACATCAACATTGTGGAAAGGTTCACGTGAATTCATGCTATTGATGGACCAAATAAATCTCGAGTAAAATAATATAAATAGACTTAAACATAAGATAAGTATATGGCAACGAATTTTGGCAATACATTAAACTAATTAATTCAGTCTTCATTCTAATTAATTATTACTATGATTGGTTATATCTAGCTAACTAGCTAATAGGTTGTTTTCTTTGTTTATTTTAAAAGCTAGCTTATGACTAGCTGTACACAACCAGATTTAATTATAAATTTCTTCCTGATATAGATATTCCCAAAGTTCGAACATATACAAATCAGATTTGGTGATATTTTTAAAATCTCTTTCTTGGTTCGGACTTCATTGTACTTCAGTTAATACCCATGTGAATAACCCACCAAATAAAAATTCTACCAATATATTGGTTCCCTTTAATTTGGTAGCTTATATCTTGAATCTGAACCAATAGCAACCACATTAAGTGTTGTCATGATCCACAGATTCATCAAACGTCACATTCATAAACATGTTCAAGATATAGATATAATTTATATATATCATCATGTATATGGCCTAAAATTTTCATGTGCCATGATGGTGTGTTAAGCTAGTGGGGTCCAAGCTCTTTCAATAGATTGCACATGTTACTCACCCAAAACATAGAAGTTATTTCAGAACCATTTTTTTTTTTTTTCTGTTTTTTTAATCATGGTTGAATTTATCCAAGTGGACAAGATCTAATGGTCACTTTGTGATTTGACTTGTTGGTGGATTAGTTCTTGATTAGTTGAGATTCTTCCATAGCCATTAATTCTTTTGCGTTGATCAAACAAAAAGAAACCAAGTCTTTACCTATGGTTTTTCTATTTATAAGCACGTAATTAATTATATTAATCTTACAGCCAAAAAAAAATTTATTAAACCAACCATGTCTGTATGCTTAAATTGAGTTTTTTCATTGAACAGTGAATAAAAGAAGACGCATCACGTCATCATATAGCATCTTTTTGAATAATGTGTGACACCCACCTACCAAATTATGCAGCAATTTGGATGAGGACTCACAAAAGAAAGAAAGAGATATCTCTATCAGTTAACTTCAATCACTTACCACTAGTTAATACAACGAAATAAAAATTTACAAAAATGTAGAAGAAAAACTTTAATAGATACTGAGAATATATATATTTTTTTATGGAACATAGGAACTGAGCTTGTATACAAAGGAAATTGTGCAGTTGTTATCATAATTAGTAGTACTGCTTGATCATGACGCAAGAACAGTGCAAAAAATTAGGTGTGATAAACAATTACTATTTAATATCGTCATAGCAGGTTACAAAGATGGACAAATAAAAAAAATTCAATTTTCTTTCTCTTAATATTGCCCCTTATTTTATTTTTCTTTTTCTGGAAAAGAAGTTATTACAAGTATTGTATAATTTTTTTTTTCAAGCGACTTAAGCCCAACAGAATTACAAGACATGCACGTCCCAATCATCTTTTTTTTTCCCCTCCCTAATTAAAAATCCTCTTTCTCATTCATAGCAACAAATATCAGTCATCTCTTTTGTTTGCATAATTTCTTATAGTATGTTTCATTTTATTATTATTATTTTTTCAAAACAATAAACGCATATAAACCCTGCAATTTACAACCAAATGAATAGAGAAAAGAAAGAAAAAAAATTTGATAATTGAAGAAACATATGAAGGAAAAAGAAGATAGTAACAATCACGTATGATGCCCGTTATTTATTTATGATGCCTGACATATTACTACTATTGTATTTTGTAAGGGAAATTATGTTAAATATGCATTATAAGAGACATATTTTGGCACATATGTTTCCCTCAATAAAACTCTGAAAAATATGCATATACCCACCTGAAATGTCACTTCTGCCCTTTATAATTGGTTTATAATGTATATGTCGCTCTTCTCCTCTTTAACCAAGCTGTAGCTCCTTATTCCTCCCTCTATAT
>JXTB01000526.1:148083-243262 GCA_002914805.1 Parasponia andersonii | reverse complement strand
CCATCGAATATCATCGAACTGTCATCGAAAATTTAGAGCAGCCTTATTTTCTATTTTAAAAGACAAATTAGCTTTAAATGTCATGGAAAATGTATCGAAATTGCTGCACTATTCATCCAAACCTCATCGAAATAAAATCGAAACACAGTCGAAATAACATCGAAAGTTTATTTTACCTATTTAATAAATAGAGAATACGGAGCATATTTAACCTAATTTCTCTTTTAAATATCATCGAAAAGGTATCGAAATTTTGACTCTGTAAATCAAAACCAAGTCGAAATACCATCGAAACTACGTCGAAATACCATCGAAACTACGTCGAAATACCATCGAAACTACGTCGAAATACTATCGAAAACACGTCGAATTTCGCGTGATTTTCCAGTATTATTTTCAACCATACTCATCGAAATATGATCGAAAATTTAGACCAGCTAATCGAAAATGCATCGAAAAAATGTCGGAATGAAGTGAAAAATTTCTAAATCGTCTTCTATTACAAATGTCCTAAATTAAAGAAAAAAAACCCTCAAATCAGATTTTGCTTACCTTCTTTTGGGGACTCATTTTTCTCAACGTAATCCTAAACACTGAGACAGATTTACGATAGACGGCACGACGAGATTTCGTCTTCCTCGGTTAACGACGCGATGGTTCTTGGCTCTTCAGAGAAGGAGACGAAAGAGAGAGTTGGAGAGAGAGAGAGAAATGAGGAGTTTAAGGGGGCAAGAGGCATATTTTCTCTTAGGTATTAGTAAGGGTATTTTCGTCCGTAAGCATATTTTTCAAATGTTTTTTAACTAGTGCATATGGGCCAAAATAAGGATATTACAGAGCATATTTAACCTAATTTCTCTTTTGTAATATCGACTTAGTAACATTCACTGGTATTTATAGGTATTTTTTTTTTTTAAAAAAAAGACGGACAAAAAGAAAGGACGTATATACATAATCTATAGAAATGACGGAATAACTTAAATAAAAAATTAATTATTATTCTAAAAATATACCTTCCCATGCAATCAAGTAATAATAATACTACTAGTACTGGATCGCAACTGATGAGAGTTAGGTCATGAAACCACTTGAATTGTGTACGTAGACATTTAAATTATATATATATTATTATACGTCAAAATTAATTTATGTATCGATAGTGAATAAAAAAAAATATATATATATATATATATTTGAAATTCAGAAAAAATTCTACGTAAAAATAGATTATGGTAAAATTGAAATTGAGTATCAGAAAAGAAAACGTAAGAAAATAATAAAGTGTTTTGAAGAATGCACCATCAAGTTCAAGGGGTTTATAGCGTATGTAACTTTCTTGATTATATAGTTTGACTAAACAATATCAATAAGACACATACGTACATCACCACTCATTATTTCAATCCGATTTAAAAGAAAATAATAATCCTTTCCTAGTTCAAAGAAAGACTACATTAATCTTTTCAAAATGGGGGGAAAAAAACACTACATTAATGAGATGAAGAAAAAGAAAAAAGAAAAAAAAAAGTCACTTGAAAGGAAGATTCTAATAAATTTTAAGCATAATTCTAGAAAAATTGAAATCCATTTCCAGGAGTTCCAGATCCCAAATTCAATGCATCAGATTCTGAGTATGACTATGCAACCAATAAAAAATAAATTCCTTTAAGAAAAAAAAAAACTTAAAAAGTATTTATTTTTTTAATAGAAAAAAATAGCATAAAGAATTGGGTTGCAATTTAGAGGCACCTAAGGAATCTCTCTATTCTTGGGCCAAAGCTTATCTTCTCTGGATCCAATACTTTCTCCAAATTTAAGTATGATATCCTCTGGTCCCACGTTGTTCAAAACCTTAATTTATCATTTTTTGCTCCCAATATTTGTTTTTCGACTTAGCACCTCAATTATTGTTCCCCAAATTATTAAATTCGTTTTGGCTTTTCATTTTGTAATTTTATACAGAAATTTGACAGTGGCTGAATATGTAGAAAAGCATATGATCATCATAATTCACTTTAGTTTAATTTAATTGATTAATTAATTTTTTTTCCTTTTTCACGTTGGGGTTTTGGGGAAGTGACAAGTACATGAATGGTTTAGTTTAAATCCAAGTGTGAGTAATTGATGTGTTTATATTTATTATACTATTAGTATATCTTTCCAGCTTAATTTTGTGCTTAATTATTATTTTTCTTGAAGCCTTTATTTTAATTTGTGGTATTTTGTTAAATGGGCAGGTTATAAGCGGATTAATCAAATGAGAGGTTAAAGTGGCCTTTTTATAAAGGAATTAAAGAAAGTGGATCTGAAGAAAAGCTGAATTTCATTTAGCTTATTAAATGGAGGTCCATATTCGAAGTCCAACTCATAAGATCTAAAGTCCGTAGCAGAAACTTCATGTGGACCATGTTTCAAGTAATGGCCCAATTCATTTTCAACGGCCGGAGATCTTCAATGCTGCATGTACGCGAATCAAGTAAAAGTCTTAGAAGCCCAATATACTTTAGTTTTTGAAAAGTTAGTGGTGCGTGAATTACAAAGATAAAGGATATACACGAAGCATTTAAAATATTGTTAAATGAATAAATATAAGGTAGTAAAAAAAAAAAGGAAAGCTAGGGGAAACCGAGACTTTTAGTCGGCTCATTAAAAGCGCATTTGAGTATATGTAGACGTGAGGAGTCCGGCGGCAGCCACGAGGAGCCAGCAAAATAGATTAATAAGGAGAGCAATTCTAGGCTAAATTGGAAAAGTGGACTTGCAATTACTCAAACCAAATCTCATTTATTTAATTTTTTTTTTAAAATTTTTTATTATGTTGTAAGTTTTTATTTTTAGTTTTATTATTTTGATTATGAACTAAATTAATTCTTTAGGATTACAACGAAATCTTTATACATAATTTAAATTATGATATTTTTTCTTAATTTTGTGATTTTAATTTATGAATTATTTATTCTATCTTATTGTTAATGCTTTTGAGTACATAATCACTACTTAAATTGATATTGGTAATCTATATGAATTTAGAAAAAGAATTCCATATTTAGACCTAGATAGAATAACACGTAATCATACTTAGATGATTTGTGTATGATAGGAATATACTTACATAATATGTGCAATTGTTAAAAGACTTTATTCTTAATGAATCTTTTCTTAATCTAATTTACATAGGAATATAGTGAATTAATTAGATGAGATATTTCTAAATGACTATCAAAAGAGGCTTGTAGATACACTAGGGTTCTTAATTGGCAATTCGGGTTAAATAGTAATTCAAAGAGGGTAGGTAGTGATCCAAGCATACGTAGAGTGAAAATTGTAATCCTAGGTTTATTTCCATTGGTGATTTGATAAATTACTTGCACTCTTTAGTTTAGTTTTATTTATTTTCTTATCTTCTTTTAGTTTAAATTTTAATTTTAGAATTTTTAATTTGAATATTTGGATAAATTGATAACTAGTCAACGTTAGTACTTAACATGTTATAGTAATTTTTCTGTAGGAATGATATCTTTATTCATCAATTTATTACTTGTTCGATACGTGCGCTTGCGTATAAAAATATATAACAAGTTTTTGGCGCCGTTGTCGAAGAAGTTGTTTTGTAATTTTTGTTAATACTAATATTGATTAGTTGAGATTTAATTCAAACTATTATTTTTTATTATTATGATTATTTTTTTCTTTGAAAATCTCAGGTACTCTTAAGCAGTATATAAGATGAGCGAGAAGTTAGGGCCATTTGCCGTTGGATCCTAAGATTGAAAAAACATTAAAGGATATTCGAAGAGCGAAAAATCGACAAGCAAATCCTCTAGCACTAGTAGGTGACCAAGATGAAGCGAAGCCTCCATGTGATTATGCTGTCCCGTTAATTGACGACCTTTGTTCAAATATTCGAAGACCTACCATTAATGTTAATAACTTCGAACTGAAGCCAGCAGTTATTCAGATAATCCAAAGCTTAGTTCAGTATGGGGGATTACCAGTGATGACCAAACTAGTACATTATAAATTTTCTAGAAATCTACGATACTTTCAAGCATAACGGAGCTTCAGATGATGTAATTAGGTTATGGCTTTTCTCCATCTCTCTAAGGGAAAAAGCTAAGAGCTGGTTGAACTCCTTATCAGTTGGGTCAATCACAAATTTTTCCCACTAGTAAAGATAGCTAAGCTGCACAATGATATCATTTCCTTTGTCCAATTTGACAATGAATCACTATATAAGGCTTAGGAGCGTTATAAAGATCTGTTGAGAAGATGCCCACATAATAGAATCCTGAAGTGGTTGTTCGTTGAAACATTTTATAATGGTTTAATGAGATATCTGAGAACAATAATTGATGTAGCAACGAGAGGTGCTTTGATGGGAAAATCTACAGATGAGGCATACGATCTATTAGAGGAGATGGCAGCAAATAACTACCAGTGTCCTTTAGAGAGCATGACTTCGAGAAGAGTTATAAGCATAAATGAGATGGAAGCCACTGCTACCTTGACTACTTGTGTTAATGCTTTGTCTAAGAAGTTTGATTTTCTAGGAGTTCATGCTATGAATAACCCATTTGTAGTTTGCAGAAATTGTGATGATAATCATATGAGCAACCAGTGTCCTTTCAATGTAGAATCTGTACAGGTAACAGGTTGATCCTTATTCAAATCATTACAATCCAAATTAAAAGAATCATCCAAAATTCTTCTGGAACAACAACAATAATCAAGGGTCAAATTCAGCTAGTCGAAATATGCCTCCACTTGGATTTGCACAACAATTGCTACCACCATAACAAAAGAAAAATCTAGCATACTATACTTCTCGAATAAGCAAAAGATCGATCAACAAGTTGCAGGGTGACTGTTGTCAGCCTTACTTCCCCTACACCTAATTTCTTATAGATAAAGAATGGCATTAGGTTAATACTTGAGCCGAAGTCACATAGAGCATTACTAAAGAATGAGTTCCCAATTGTGCATGGGATACTAAAGCTCCCAGGCTCTTCAATTTTTGGTGGAAGTTTTTTTTGTAAGACCACACTACACTCCTCAATAAGTGCAGCTGTTTCATAACCCTCCAGCCTCCTTTTTTTGGACAAAATCTCTTTTAGAAACTTCACATAATTTGGCGATTGAGTAAGCATCTCCATGAAAGGAATGTTTATGTAGAGTTTCTTAAAAACATCTAAAAAATTTGAAAATTATTTATCAATATTGAGCTTGGAGAATGTTGAGGAGATGGTAATGGAGGAACATATGGGTCTGGGTTATCTGGAAAGATCTTAGTCTTGGGCTTTTTTGGCTCAACACGATGTTTCTCAGATAGCTCTAGCTTATTTGAGCTCATTGACTGTGAAGGAGCTAAAGGTGTGAGTTAACTAAAATAGATTAACTTGGTTGCGCTACTTGCTTCCCACTTTTAAGAGTTATCGCATTGCACTGCTCCTTAGGATTCACCTCTATATTGCTTGGTAGATTACCTCGTGGTCGAGAACTAGTAGCAATGGCTAGTTGACCAATTTAAGTCTCAAGCTTTCTTAACGATGCAGCTTAGTTCTGAAGAATAACATCATTCTTAGCCATGTACCGCAAAAACATTTCGTCAAGAAGATGTTCTAGTAAAGATAAACATATTTATCTTCCTAGCAGTCTTTATTGTACTAGACATGGACGAAGACTAACATACTCATATCATATTATTAGAATAATATCCTATAAAGCAGTTTATTATTTTGACATTATAAATAATATTTATCGAATTATTTGTTATCTACTTACTATTAATAAATTCCATGTTATAAATTTTTATTTCATTTATGCCCCCTTGATATACATGTGATGTGTATGTTTATCTTATGCAAACATCTAAAGATTCCGAGATATATAATAAGTAATAAAGAATTATTCGTATAATGAGTTTATACGTGGGAGCCATTATATTCTTTATTTTATTATGTCTAAATTAAGTTATTCGCATTCTGCATATTGAATATTGAATATGGAATATTTTACTATATATAGAATGTAATGGTGTCTATTTGATTAATAAAGTCTTCAATTATCGAAGTGAGTCTTCAAATAGAAATTGTGTTATAAGAAAATTATAACAACATCGAACATGATCGAGTGAATTAGAATTTAAGGTTAAGTGTCGTAACTTAAATTTCTAATTTCACTAATCTAGCACTATTACAGAAAATCTTAATCCTAGTGATTAACGAACTTACTTTCACCTGTTTTGTCTTTTTGAGTTACTAAAGGACTAGTTCCGATTTATGGTTTGAACTCCATTATCTTAGAAGATAAGGTATATGAAATTTGTAGAACGTTTTTCATGATGGATGCCATACATATAATGTCACTTTGAGTTTTTTCAAGTATTTAGATAATATAAACTAGGGCCATAGTATTCACTATGTGAATTTGACTGTGTTTGTATAAACAGATACAAATACCATAGTCAACTATTATCCATTGAATTAAATATGGCAACTAAAAGGTAAATATGTATTAGAGGGGTAATGCGATAATTTCACCTTACTAGTACGGTATTACATTTGGGGTATGTCTACAGGTATAGTATATGCTAAATAGATCAAGCTAATTATTTGATAATAAGTTTCACAGATAAATGACATTTAGTCCAAGAGTTCAATATTGAGCTTATAATAGTATGCCATAATATTAATAGATAAGATCCAATCATAATTATGAATTAATTATGATTGTTGGCATATGGTTCATTGGAGTTTAGGCTTTATGGATCCATCTGGTCCTTTGTCTAGCTTAAATTAAAGCTCAATAGTTATTTGATGATCAGTTGAGCTTAATAAGTCCAATAAGCCTATTAGAGTTTACTAATCTCTCTATAGTTAAGAAAAAAGTTTTCTAATTGCACAGAACATGAGTCACACGTGAAATACCCCTGAGAGGAAAGTGTTCCACGCATAACAGAGAGAGAAGGAGAGCAGAGAAAATCGGCCACACTAGGGGATTCATCATCCTTGGTGTTTTGGCTATCTTGAAGAAATTGGTTTGAGAAGATTGCCTTCTTGTTTATCTGTAAATCTCTTTGTTAGGAATCAAGAAGGTGACCACCTACCGTATCAATCAAACGGCTTTTAAGAATAGACGGGAAGACAAGAAGATTATAGAGCAAATCCATGTATTGTTCTTGTCTAGATTAAGAGTTAATTTATGTTAGATCACGATCTAAAATATTTTGTGAAGAGAAAAATTTTAAACGAGAAAGTTCGATGTGTTTCTAGATTTTATAAATCTATGGTGTTCTTGAAATGATTTTATGAAAATATTTTCCGGAATTTTATTCCAATGAATACTAGCATATTCTTGGTCGACTATTATTAGCTACTGGGAAGGCTCTTATAGATGTACAAAAAGGAAAATTGATAATACGAGTTTGAGAGAAGGCCATCACCTTTAATGTCTTCAGGGTAATCGAGCATCCATCTGAATCTACGTATTGTTATAAAATTGGCATTGCAAAGTACCCTATGGCTGAGACATGAAAAACTGAGCGTCTGAAAAAACATCCTAAAACTTCAAGAATTCATGATGACTCAATTAAAGAGGAAAAAGCCAAAGTCATGGATCATGAAAGTAATTTAGAAGCTTTATCATACTATCATGGGAGGAAGCCAAAATTTGAAAAAACTTTGGAAAGGTTTTTCAGACTATTCCCATCCATCTACAAACCTCCCTGAATGATCCTCGTTGAAGAGTCTAGTTGATGACTGAAAATCAAGCGCTTCTTAGGAGGCAATCCATGAATTTTTTCCCTTTTAATTTTGAATTTATTAGGTTTCTTTTTTTTTGATATTTTTTGTTTGTTTTTTTATTTTTTATGTGTGTGTTTCAGGTTCTTACACAAGTTTGGGGGTCGACACTATAGTTTTCATCGACTCAACCAAAAGCCTCCATATGCATGTGAAAACGTGAGGGAGGTTTCTTTACCTTCTTTTTTATTTTTAATATTGAGGACAATATTAATTTTATGTTTGGAGCTAGGGAGTTAAATTTAAAAAAAAAATTGAAAAAAATTCAAATTTTAGATTTTTTTTTTAAGGTTTTTTAGTTATAACCTAGTTTGATGATAAGAACTTGATTTAATTGAATATGGTTCTTGGAAAAATGATGAATTTTTTTTTAATCTGTGTTTTTGATTCTTGTATTAGTTTATTTTTACTTTTGATTCTTTGAATATTTTGAGCACATAAATGGTTGCATTTAATTATTTTGACTTGGAGAAAGTTTATGTAGATTAAGTATATTTTTGAAATCTTATTGTTAAACTCTAGAACTTGTTTGATTATCACTTTAAGTGAAATCCTAGACTGCATTGTATTAAAGATATGATTTAGGCCATCTTTAGATCAATTGAGCCTTTTAAGCCTACAACTAGCACTAATATCCTTAGTTTACCCTTTTGAGTATATATTGACATTTTCTTTGACGCCCATATATTTAGCCTAGTTCTAGACAGTTTCCAATATTTTACTCTATAATTCGAGCATATATAATCTTTGTTGAATAAATTTTGAGTTATATGACAATTTGGGAGGAAGGGTGGTGTTGAGAAAAATCTTGCGAAGGTATACAAAAAAAAAAGAGAGAGTACTATACCCTTCTGTAATAAAAGAAAATAAAATGTGGTGAAAAGAAAAAAACAATAATAACAACAAAGATTGAAAAATCATAAGTTTTGGGGGTATAGAATTTCAATGAAAAAAAAAAAGAAGAAAAAAACTGTGGAGTGAAAAAGAAAGTGAAAAACAAGTTTGGGGGAGTTATATCAACAAAGTATTGGGTTGAGTAGTATAAAGATCTGAGAATAAGATATATACTTAAGTTAATTTGAGCCATAAAAATATTTTTTATCTTACATGTTGGTTTTTAAAATGATTTTTGCAGCTGAAGATTGGCCCAGGAACGTTCAAAAATTTTCTCAAAATAATTAATTATATGAGTACATAGTATTAATTCATAGCAAATGGGAATAAACAAAGAGAATAGATCTAATACCTCTTGTAGCCTATCAGCAGATCCTAGCTTTGCTCTCTTCTAAACCATAATTTTTCAATCCAAGCCTCAAGCACAACTGGATGAACGCGTGGGCATTGCGTACAATTTCTTAAACTTATACTTTAGGTCTTGCAATTTTCTCAATACATGAGATTACAAGAGTTTGTTCTATAGAAAATATGAAGACTCTTTTTTTTTTTCTCTCCAGTTTATGAAGGCTCTCCAGAAAATAATATGTAATATATCTCTTTTTTTCTTTTAGGGTTTCACTTTATATATATAAATATTTATTTATTAAACTATTTAATAAATAAATTAATTAATATATTAATATATATGTTTCTGCAACTAAAAAAAAACATAACCTTTTTATTCTTGAACGTAAATTTTTTATATATATACCTTAAATTAATTAATATATATATATATATAAACTTTAGTCAGTTTCTAAATTACTGTTTATCTAA
This sequence comes from Parasponia andersonii, assembly GCA_002914805.1. Taxonomy (NCBI): domain Eukaryota; kingdom Viridiplantae; phylum Streptophyta; class Magnoliopsida; order Rosales; family Cannabaceae; genus Trema; species Trema andersonii. Next base: position 233,750 of record JXTB01000526.1, on the reverse strand, counting down.
TTATCTGATAATTAGATATTTTTAAATTCATAATTTAAACAAATTAGGAAACTTATCATTCCATAAATTGAAATTAATTAATTAATTAATAATAATTATTAATTATGTATAGATAAACTATTTATCTAGACAAAGTTTGCAGTAACAGAAATAATGTAATATCTAGTACAGTGTTTATAAGAGGTGGAATTAGAGACCTATGGACATGTAATACAAGTTCTAATAAATTATGACAATTAATTAAATTTTTAATTAATTTTTCTAGTTTATTAATTCTAGTATTACTCAGCTAAAAATTTAGAATTGCACTCTTAAATTTACAGAATTAATTTACTTAGAAAACAACGAGCAGTCCATCGATTTAATCATTACATATAATTCAATCCTCTATAGATAATTTATAATTGAAGCTCAGTCATGTTCCGTTGACCTTTCCAATTATATCTTTATCCTTGTATACTATTGATTCTCTAATGAACAATTAATTTATAAATTTATTATAAATTGAGTACTCAAACTGTTCAAGTCCTGAATCAATATACAAGAGAATCATCTTTCTAGCTTTCTAATGGAAGGAATGGATTCCATATCTATAAGATATATTCCTAACTACTCATCTCATCATGCTCCCAAGATACAAGTATTTCTATCTGTTTAAAAAACAAACCTTTAACAAGTATGTCAAAAAATATAATGTTATAAATAGGAGTTTATAACTACTCAGAATTAAGATTGATCTACATATGATCATCTAGTGATATTATTTGAACTCTCAATAGTTAACGGAATTTATGTGAGATTCAAATCATATTTGGTCCAGTCCTACATAATCGAATTATATAAAGTACCTCTATTGTGATGTCAACACATCAATAGTCTGGATAAGATTATTACATCCTTAATGTTAATAGACCATACTAATAATATTTTATTAAAGATTCTAAACTTTAATTAATTATTATGGACTATATTTAGTTTATTATTCATAAATTTAATCCTCATATATATAACACTTATATACTAAATTTGTGGTCACATAAATAAATTAGAGATTTTCTGACATTTAAAGACATACAAATTATGCACAAATTCAAATAGAAAAATGTCATTTTATTAATTCAGTAAATATCCAAAATATACATGCCTTTAGGGTATAAATCCTAACATTACTGTTACCTTAGCCATACATTACAAGTTGAATAAAGTTCTAATGATCTTTGGTGTAATACTAGTCTACATTAATAGAGAGTGGTATTCAAAATAGACTTATGGAATTTATATATTTCTACCTATAAATTTATTATAACTTTCTTGTTTGCATAAACTAATACAAGTTGCATATAATTAAATGTAGTTGTTTATTCACATACACACTCAAAGAATCTATGGTGGAATCAGGTTAGTATTTAAATTAAAATTCTAGACTTTTACAATATTCGGAGTTTTTGCTTGAGTTTTATATTACGGAAAGCTTTTGCTTGAGTTTTATATTACGGAAATCTCTGAGGCAATAATATAATACACCAAAAATGCTCCACAAAATAGATTGTGTTACATAATCACATGGGAGAGATACAATGGTCGGGACAAGCTTTGAATTAAGAAATGGGGAAGATAACAGACAAGAATCTTTAAGACCGATAGCATTGCTCTTTAGGGTATCTGTTTGTTTATCAGGAAACTAAACCCCTATAGTACTTTCTCGACAAGAAGAGGAATCTACGTGTTGATTATACAGAGGTTGTAATGTACTAATGTGATTGTTGATATATAGTTGCCATAGTTATTGCCTGCCCATATTTTAAAGGAGTTTTGAAGGTAAATAAATGCTAACCATAATTTGGGAAGCAGTTTTATAACATGATCCAATTAGTGTAATATGTTTCCTTTCTCACTTTGTACGTATTTGGTTCAAGCCCAAAATATATCATATACTTTGGTATATAACTATATATTATGGATGGGAATATTCTACCCAAAAAACAAAAGAATCCTGTGACTGTTTTGTAAGTCATTATATAAATTCATCATAACCAAATGTTCTATGATTTGGATCTATTCGATATAAACCAAAAAGGAAAAAAAAAGTACACTAATTATTTCTAGAAAGTAGTATAATCTTATTTTTTTCTTATTAGTTAGAGTTTAGGTTACAATTAATGTTAGATCCCCTGGTTTGTTCTCTTTCATTTATGGATTTTTATTATTTCAAGCCCTTTCGTTTGTTACAGATTTGGAGCTAATAGGGCTAGGTTTAGATCTCTGAATGTTGGTTAAATCTGGTTCAAGATCAATACATATCTATAAACATACATATTTAATAAGGACTCTGAGCTAGCGAGTTTAGTCCATCATGGGAATTGGCAATAGTTTTCTTCCTTTTAAGTCGTATATTAGTTTAATAAGCACGGTTAATAATATATATATATATATATATATATATATATATTTATATAATCCTATAGTAGTATAAGATATGTGTTTCTTGTCACTTTGTTTGCCGGATCGATAACAAGGTGACCCATTCACTTACACATAATGCGATCTTTAAAATGGACTTACTTATTGACCGATTAAGTCCCATTTTCATTTCTCGCTATATATAATGCATGTACTACCTGATATTCATCGGTAATGCTTTTTATATGGACCTAGCCCCCTTCCAAAAAATATTGACAAATTTTGAATTTTTATTATAAACATTACAAGAAATAAGACATATAGCAACGTCGCTATTAATTAGAATGTCGTCATTATAGATCTATAGTGATTACAAAGTCATCGCCAATCTGTCGTAGATATAGAGCTATCGTTATACATGTATTATACCGATAACTATATGTGTTGTTAGCATTATCTCTTTAACGATGATAGTTATCGTCGCTACACTGTCGTTGGATATAGCTTATAAATGACGAAATTGGTCGTTGTCAGCTATTATCGTTGTTATAAATATAAAAAAATTTAATTTTAAAAATAAATTAAAACTTATAGCGATGATATTGTCGTTTGATAACTCTATGAAAATAGAATTATTCTATGCTCTTTTAGCCTTAATTTTGCTATGTTTCTTTGAAAAATAATGATGTTTCTTGTGAATTTAGTGTTATTTCGATATTTGATTTGTTTGTGTGTAGAAAAATGAAACATTGGGAGATGATGCAAAAAAGGACCAAAGGAGCAAAAAAAGAGCAAAAAGGAGCAAGAGAATACAGAAAAGGGAGCAAAACTCAAGATTTACTTTTGAATGGCATAAATATTAGAAATCTTAAAATTATGAGCAAACGTATAAATTTTGAAAGTTGAAATTTCAGGGTTGGAGATTTGGTGTAAGAATAAATAAAAAACTTTATTTTAGATCTCTAATTGAGATAAAAAAAATTTACTTAAGTTTAAGACATGAAATCAATAATATGAAATAAAAGATGTATGCCCCTAATTGTATTTAGCCCAAATTTAGTTATGAGCTGAAGAAGAGTGAAAAATGCCTAATAATACCTAGCCCCGAGTATGATTTTAAATTTAAAATTTGTGTAACCATTAGTTTGTTTGGCCCACTTAACATATTAAGACCCATAATTACGAATAAAGTAATTAATCAAGAATAATTCAAAATAATTGATGAATAGCAAAAATAACTAAGGAAACTTAATCAATTGAGGATGTTATTAATCAAATCTATAACCAAAGTTTTGATAGACTAAAAAGATCATCATAATAAAGATTAAGGAAAATTAAATCTTATCCATCTAAGTTGAAGATATAAATTAGTCAAAGAACATAACATAACATTGATGTGAAGTTTTATGTTTGATCAAAACTGAGTCTTAATTGTCTTAAACCTAATAGGTAATTGTAAAGTTTAGAAAAAAAAAGTATAAGCCCACTTTAAATTACTCTAACAAGTAGAGTATGCATATATCAGGACAAAAATTCAACCTAGACATACATAATTAACGAGTAAAATCAGGACAAACACATTACGAAGTAAGTACAATCTGACCTACAACATAGATGGTTTTGAAAATATTTCATATTTTCGGCATGATATGTTTGATATTATTTCTTGTGATAACTAGTCTTTATCTTTATTATTATGTGGCTTGTGTATAATATGAAAAATACTTATAATAATACATTTCTTATGCTATTAAAATGATGTATGTTTACTTTACAATGTTATCATGGTAAAATACTCTAATTATACTTTAACAAAGGAAATGTTATGATAACAGAATATAAAGTTTGCGTTTGTTGTTGAAGTGTACCCACTCATATTAAGAGAAAACTAAATAAGATAAAATTAAAGGTGTCGTACCAACTTTCACTAGGTGAGGATATCTGAGAGAAAATTAGACCAACCTCCCTCAGGCAAGGATTCTCGAAGAGAAGTATATTAAGTTTATGACCGTGGGCATTTTCAGTTGGGTCATTTCCTTGGTTCTCCATTCGGTAGTGTACACTCAGTACATGCACCAAGGCTCATAAGAAAAATAAAAGACTTTGAGATAAAGAATGAGATAAAATAATGATATAATATCTTATAATAAAGTATAAAATAATGATTTCATAAAACAGCATAATCGGACTTTCATAAAAGATTACTTATTTATAAATAAATGTTTTGTGAAAATTACATTGTACATGTTGAGCGATAGCTCATGTTATATGAGTATCCATACTATAGGTACCAAATGAAAGAAACCATCAATTTGATTGATAGATTAGCTAGAATTGAGGTACGGATGAATACGAGGTATGAACAATAGAATACCACTATTAAATTACTTCTGGATATATTCTTATTAGAAGACAAATGATTTCAATTATGTGAGTTTGATATTGTTTGAAGCTATATTTATAACTCGGTATTTATTTCACAATGCATGAATTTATTAAGTTAAACTTGAAAATACATTTTAATTGAATGGAGTTTAAACAAACATTTTTCAATATGAAAAGATCTAAAAGTGAAAATATTTTGATTTGAATAAACATAAAATTCAATGGGTTCTCTCAAAAAGACCTAAATTATCTACGGAGTGCTTGAGACTTAAGTGGTCCACATGTGATCTCCTTCTTCACCTGGGAGCCCTTTATGGTTACGCATTATTTAAATCACTTCATGTAAAAAGTTTATAAAGAAATTTAAATAAAAGTTATATAACCATTCCATAGTATTTCACTTGTTTTCAAAAAATTATCAAATTAAGTAAATGGTTAGTTGAATATTAATCTTTTAAAAAGAAATAAGAGTATATTTTTTAAAAAAAATGTCGTGAATTTTTAACATCTAAGTTTCTCCTTTTAAATAAGTAGGCTAAGAATGTAAATACTTAATAGTCCGAAAAGTCGAGTCATTATAAGTGGTATTAAAGCGGGTATCCTGTCATCCTACCTCGCATCCCTCAGCAACTTTTCAAATAACTCAATTAAGTTGAAAGTTTTGCTTAGTATGTTATTTAATCTTAAGTACCTATTATGTAGTGGTAATGGACTTCCCAATATTCGACATTCCGATGGACTGAGAGATTACCCAAGCTAAACTTTTTTGGAGCTACATTAGTGGCTACCTTCAGAACAAGGTGACCATCGTGCTATCTTGAAGAATCTATACTCAGAGTGTTAGGAAATTAGCTTTACGAAATGGAACATTTTTTATGAGCATGTTCATCCAGGAGTATGAATGGACTACTCTCATAGTCATGCAATTGTAAAATAATATTCGAGCTTGATAGTAAGCATCAAGACACATCTGGAATAACAATATAAGTTGAGAAATATTTTGCAGATTAATCACAGCATAGTTTTCACAAATAAAATATCACAACAATCTAATAGAGATCTCGATAATAGTGACCCAACTACAAGAATGAGCTTTTAACTTTATGAGAGACAGATAGGAATCCTGGCTAAGTAAATCTATATAAGAATATAATATCCATTTTTCTAAGGAAGTAGTTCGCATATTCCCTCCGAGATGGCCTAATAATATCCTACTTATGATCTATGAGAATGGAATTCCAAGTCATATCCGAAGACGCATGTAGAACCCCCTTATTGATATGAATCTGAATGCATTAGATCAGAGGTAATCCATACAAAAGAGAAATATCAAAGAGAGATAGAACAAAGTATGGCCAAAGGATCATCTCACGGGAATATGACAAGAATATCTTTTCAATAAAGAGACCAAGAGGAAGAACAAAGGAGGGTATGACGATGAATAGATATAGAGAGAACTATGCCTACCAGGTAAAGAGGCACCGATAATGGTGAGGAAGACTCTGAGAAAGATTTAGAAGAGGATCTAAAGGAAAACCCTAGCAAGCCCTTGAATAATATTATGAGAGATTAAAAATATAGTAGACTAGAAAATGTTTGTATGATCTTATCTTGTATTTTGGAATATTTCAATTATGAAAGATTGTACATGTTATTACTTAAGTTATCCCCCCCTTTTGCACAACAGAAGTTGCGATAACTAATAATAAATTATACCCTGAATTAATAAGAATCAATAAAAAAAAACAGAATTAGCAAGAGGGAGAGGAAGACCAAGAGTCAAACCAGTTTATGTACCCAAAGCAACTAATCTAAGTAATCTCGTAGCTAACTTGCAACAAGGACTCCAAGTTCAAGAAAAAAAGATGAGAAATATAGCTAACTTGCAATAAAGACTCTAAGCTCAAGAAAAAAAGATGAGAAATCTCTATGAATAACTAAGGCAACAATGCGAAAAGAATGCTGAACCTCAAGTAGAAGTTGAAGAACCATGGCCTCAGAAGGAAGATCTAGTACTACAACCAGAGCCTGCTATACTTGATCGACATGTTGAATGCCAAAAACTACTTTATGAACGCTTCAGAAAGATACGTCCCGCTTAGTTTGAAGAATCGACGGATCTTTTAGTGGCCAAAGAATAGTTGTCTTCAATCCAAATCATCCTAGATTTATGAACTTTAATGACAAAGAAAAGGTGTTATGCGTGTCATATGTTCTGAAGAAAGATGCAAGATACTGGTGGAAGACAGTCAAAATGAGAAAAAATGTCAGGGAGATGTCATGAGATGATTTCATCCATAAATTTAACTAGAAATACTATAATCGTATGGTGATACAGGCTCAATAAAATGAATTTATTAATATCAAATAATGAAATATGATAGTCACCGATGTTGTACGAAAGTTTAACCAACTCGCACGACTATGTTTCTATTTGATACTCATAGAAGATGAACAAATAAACAGGATACTAGAAATGTTCCACCATTGGTTCAAAAACCCCCTCAAATATTTTACAATTTTTTTTTTCGTTTAAAATCTTAATTAAAGGTGCCAAATGTCCCTCACATCCTAGCATCAGTTAGCGTTTACGCCGTTAGTTTCTGGACGACAACAGTCAACAAAAGGTAATTTTCTGCTGCCTTACAATAAACAATGCGCACACGTTAGATCTAATAAGAGCCGTTGCATTAAGAAATAAAGAAATCTTACGGTTACGAGCGACTTTCTTATTGTTATTATTGAAGAAAGAAGAAGAAGGAACTTGATTTTCTTCAGATTTTTATTCAGATCTACATACGCTTTCAGATGAAAATAATAGGCTCGAAAGCAAGAAAATTCATTCTATGTTCTCTAGGACTGTGGTTTTGATCTATCCTAGGTGGAGGGTATTGTGAGTTTCCCTACAGGTGCATTTAATATAATCCAAAGAGAGAAACGGGAACACAACGGAGACACAAATTTTCTGGGTTCGGGAGGACTTAACGGAGTCATCTTTACATGGAAACAACCAAGAGGTTATTTATTTGCATAGTTAAGTGTAGACCTCTCGCAACTATGAAACTGGGGACATTTGATTTTGAATATTTCATAAAAATACAGTATACAATCGAAAAGAGATGGAAATCATACGAAGAATTGATAATTACTTCTTCAGATTTATATATAACATATATTTACTTCTACCCCATCTGATCGAAGAACCAAGAAATGAGTAATGCGTTTATATTAATCATAATTTTCCTTTTTTGTTTTTTCTGGTAAATTTTTATAATCGACGAGTCTCCTTTTTCTTCTCCATTACTGGGTTGTTCTTCCTTTCATTTTGTGGGTTTCTGTCCTACACATGTCTGTTGGTTTGAATTTCTGAAGGAAGAAAATCATTTCTCGGATTTGTTTCAATTCAACATTGGTTCCATTCGAGTTTTTAAGGAATAATAAAAGAAAAATTTTGAGGAATAATATAAGAAAAACTATGTCTAGTCTATAAATTGAATTAAGTTTATGTTTGTTTTATTTTTTTCCCAGTTCCACCATTGTTAATGGCTTCCCCTCGGTCTTCATAGAGGATGAGAGACAACTCGGTTAGTCTAAGATAACTCCGTCAAATTGTACTAAGTGTTGGAGCGGTTTCTCACCAGTCGTCCACGTGTCTCCTACTGTTGACGCTGGATTCTCCAACTGTTCACATGTCCTTGCTATCTCAAAGCTCCTGAACTCCAAGTAAAATCGGAGAGGCGGGGGTGGCTACCTGCAAAGGCTCTCCGATGCTTAAGTCAGTGGTTTATCTTTGTGTATGGTAGCAAGGAAAAATATTTCAGTATGAATATCTATGTCTTTTTCTATGGATTTTTCTCTGTCTGCTCTCTTATTGCTCACAGACTTTTATATATATCAGCTTTTTGTGCAGACATGCCCCTCTCGGGAACACATGGCTTCAATATATGTAGTCCTGAGCTAGTGAATAGCATGGTTCTCTATCTCTGGAAAAAAGTAATGAGTACCTTTCACCTCAAGATCTTTTTTAACCGTGACGGGCCGATATTTCTGTGATCTCTTCTGTGTTACCGTGGCCTGATTTTCGCCGCCTCCTACGGCTTCAATCTGTCAGCAGCAAGATTTGGCCAAATCGCCGTTCTGTCAGGACGGCTTGTCCCTGCGCACATACCTACTCAGAAACGCATTAAATGCTCTGTCTGGATCTGGAACCGTGGGGCTGCTTTCCATTGTATCCAGTCTGAAGACCCTTGGGGCTTCTGACCCCTCCGACTATTGAGGTAATGGTCGCTGTTCCCAGACAGCAGACCCATGGGGGCTCAGACCGCCAACTGTCGTGGTTGGGATCTGACTGGCTGGACCGTCTGGGATCAGTTATAGGGACCCTGGGGCTTCTGACCCCTCCGACTGTTGAGGTAAGGGTCGCTATTCCCTGACAGCAGACTCATAGAGCCTCAGACCGCCAGCTGTCGTCGTTGGAGTCTGACTGGCTGAACCGTTTAGGACCAGTGATGGGTTCTGCCCTAAATTCGGACGACCCAAAGGCCGATGGTGAGATCACGTGCGATCCGCGTGGCCCTTCTCGCAGTACAAGGTTCAGGAACGGGCCCCACACTAAGCTTTTTTGGTGATGTGGCAGGAGAGTATTAGATGGACAGAGAGGGGGACACAGGCTTGAGATAGAAGATCTGCTTCTGATTTGGGGACAGAGGATCTCGGTCCATTTTGAAAGTGAGAAGGAGCCGTTAGTGACAGGTTTTTAAACATACTTGTACCTTGCAAAAACTGCGCTCTTTTATGCACCTCTCAATTTCACATTCATTCCTTGAAAATCAAAACAACAATTCCCAGATATCAAAGAGGACTACAAATGAGAATCCAAAATGATTTTTGACAACAAAATCATGTCTTAGTGATTTGGTTTGTAAGTTTGGTTGTTGTTGCCCATATTTCATTTGGAGTTCTGATTCTTTCCATCCAACTCAAAACTCGAGAAATGTGAGAAGATTTCTGACTCTGATTATTTGAATTGCACAAAAAGGATTGTTCTTAACATAGCTGTTCCAAGTGGTTCAGTAGAACTCTCTCTCTTTTTGATTTTTTATTTGACAATATTGTTTTAATATTACGGAGATTTCATTGGGTCAAGGACTTTAGATTGTAGGGTTTTATTATTTGGTGAAGAAATTGAAGTGAGTCAGTTTTATTGAACAAATTTGAGTTATATATATATATATATATATATATATATATATATATATGGCACTAATTCAGTAGGTATTTTTTTTTAGCTATGCATAAGTATCAATTTGGCTAATAAAAATTTAGCATATATATTTTTCTATTGTAAAAAATAAGAGAGAAAGAGCATCAATACGACTAAAAAAAAATATCTACCCATAGGTAAAAAAAAAACCTATTGGATTGGCAACCATATATATATATACATATATATATATTTTACAAAGTAGGGAAGAGACCTCAATTGTTGCAGAAATAGTAGAAGTAGAAGAGAATTCGACTCAAAAGGTACAAATTTTGATAATTCTACCAGTTTTGAATGTTAACAAATCTTCTGCCTATGCTATTTATGATTTTACATACATTCGAATAAGGCACATATATTGTTGGTCCCTTAATTTAATTTTCTAAAAAACAAAAACCCAAATTCAGTTGTGTTATCATTTTTTTTTTTGGTATTTACTGATTTTGCCACATAGATAGTGAAAAATAAAGGTTATAACTTTTATGCGATTGTTGGTGGATTTAGTGCTATAATCTGGGAGAAATTAGGTTGACAGTCACTTATTAAGTTCGAGTTTTTAACTTGGACAGTTTAGTTATTTTGTAGCAGTTTTATTGGTGATTTTCTATTTTTGTTTTTATTATCAATATTTTACACATTTGTTTTATCTAAGGGTTTTTTTTATGCTAAACCATGTGTTTGATCATTTAGTTCTCAAAGTGAAACTATTAGTGGGGTTCCAGGGATTTCATTGTTTTCAACTTTTGCATATAATATTGGTTGCTTAGTTTTAATAAAGCATCATATTTGGACTTGTAATTGAATCAATGGGTTTGAAATTCAAAAACACTCATTTTTCTAGGACGTGTCATATAAACCGGAAGAGTATTATGTTAAGACACGCAAGTGTGAGCCAAAAGCTAGTGCAAAAGTTGCGAAAATTTGTGAGAGGTAAGCAATCTTTTCATCTTTCCCCCGAATTTTCTTCATCCATTTAAAAACTACTAGATGTACACTCCTTTTGGTTAACGAGTGTTTTAGGAGTCAGGTACCTTAGTAGATGTAACCTTTGAGTTGGAAATCTCCTAGCAAATGATATAGATTATAGGCCTCCTAAGACATTCAAAATGAGTAGTTTAATTTAAGTGCTTACAAAGTTTTTCTGGTTTCAAAAACTTATATCTAAAAAGTAAATTTGTTTTTCTTCTAACATGAATGAAGATGTCATTGTTTGCTTGCTAGGCATATCAAGTTAACTGTTAAGCTTCTTTCTTATGTTGTAGATTAAGAGATGAACATGGTCACATTATGGAGCATACGGAGGTGACATTTTCTCTATATCCTATAAAGGTGTACATATAGATTTTTATGTATTTTGTTTTGGGTTGAGACATCTATTGTATTAATATTATTCTTTTCAAGTATTTGTGGTGTGATTATTTGTTTCTCCTTTCTTCTTTGCTTTTTTAGCAGCCAATCTGCTGCTCTTGTGGGCTGTAGCGGTGAATGCCTTGGTCGTGGGGAAATGTTTGTAAGTCCTATTTTTCAATGATTTAGAATTATTGAGTTTAGTTACCTAATGACTCTCACAACTCTGATTATCGAGTTTGAATTTTTTTTTCATTAGTTGATAAGTGGATGATGTTAAAATATTAGAGATTCAATCTTACTCTTATTATAAAGATAACAAACATTTAATTTAGTACTAATGATTTAATTTGAGTGTGTTATGAAATGATTTTAAAGTTCTAACTCAAGTTAATTAAAAAATCAAATTTGAAGATGGATATATATAGATCTATTAGAATCAAGCTTGAAAATGGACAATCGAGATTCAAGAACTTACTTAGATAAGATATATTTCATACTTAGTATTGTATTTGATTTAGTTCATTGCACATAAATTCTCTTTGTATTAGCTCATCCTTTCAAAGAATTTTCAAACTATCTTAAGGTTAAAATGATTATTTTATTTTAGAAGTTTGAAAATAAATATGATTTTTAGTCTAGCCAAAATTATCTCAAAAAGTCCATTTTAGTGATAAAAATATTTGGAAAATAATGAGATTTAAAATATCAACCAAAAAGGAACTAAGGAAACTAATTGGTGGTTTCTGGTTCTAAAGTGGTCGACCACTACAACATGACTATTTGATTGTTAGAGCTAAAAATTACTATCAGACTCCAGTGGCTAATAAAAATAGTTGATCACTTTTCTGGCAGATAACTAGTAATTGTCAAAAACGGCTAGTTTTTAAAGACAACTATAAATAGAGCCAAGTTTGACGTCTTAGAAGGCAAGAACATGAACCCACATTGATACCCAGTTTCTAAGTGCAAAAGCTCTATTTTACTCAACTCTAACTTTCAAATCATATTAAGTTATTCTTAGAGTATCTATTGTACATTGTTCTCAAATTTCCTAAACCAAAATTATATTCATTACTTTTATGAAGAGAGTTCTTGAGTGTATTCACTCTTACTTGTTACAAAATCATTTGAGTATGAGGTAAGGTTGGTACCAGAGTCATAAATAATCCGATAGGTGAGGTTATTATTGGAGTCTAAACAACCTGTAAGTTGATGAAGTTGGCATTATCATCTAAACAACCCGATATAGGTGAGATTGGTACTGGAGTCTAAACAATCTGAGGTTAAGCATGATAGAGTCAGAGTCAAGACTATTATAAAGGCATGGGTGTGCTTAAGAATAATTCACTTAGTTTATAAAAGGGTCGATCAAACTCATAATCTTGATTTGAATAGTGGAAAGCTCAAAATAATTTGCTAAGTGCCGGGGACGTAGGTAAATCGTCATATTTGTCGAATCTTATAAAGACCAAGTTTGCATTTTCTTTATTTCTACACTCTTTACTTTATTGTAAACTATTTGATTGTACGTTTGATATTTAGTGTGATTAATTTACTTAGTATTATTGTTTATTTAACTTAAAAGTTTCAAAATAGTGGTCTATATTTTTACATAGTTAAAAAATTTCTTAAAAAATTTTAACACTCAATTCACTCCTTTCTTAAGTAGTCAATCTTAGGCTGACAGATCAAGGGAAAGGCTAATACTGCACACCGTGTCCATTTCCCATTTCTGCCAAACTATCACTACCTGAATATTTATTAAGAACTTGATATCTTCTACCAAAAGTAATAATATAGTAAGAAATACTCACTTAGTGATAGAATTTCATTTTATATATCGACTCTTTCTCTAGGAGCCCTGGAAAGATTATAAGCATCAATATACCAACATTTGAAGCCCTTTCTCAATTGCGGGTTGCTACAATCACAACTAAGAATACTGGCAATTTGGAAGCATCATATAGCTTAACGGTATTCAAGTTGAATTTTTTATTCTCTCTGGCCTAGTTTCTTTTACCAACTACTTAAAAATTTACTATGAAACTGATGTTGTCTCATTTAGGTGTATAGGCCATAGATTAAGGAACTATTACTTGTTTTAATCTGATCAGCACATCACTAATAAAGTATGTGACTGATTGAAGCTCAATGATGTTGGACGATATGTTTGGAACCAGTAAGCAGTTTTCAATTGCTAAATAGGGTCCATCTTAGAGAGATTTGGCTCTCTGACAATTGAGGTTTAGTATTTCACATAAAACCCATGTGAATTAAGTTTGTTCGAGTCTCTTTGAAGAGCGATATTACAACTTTATATGTGGTGATTTAGCTGATATTTTATATATTGCAGTTTGATTGGTCTAGAGATGTTATTCTTATGGAGGTATTCTCTTACATATAAAGATTTAAATCTTATCACCTATTGCAAACTTTCAAAGAAAATGTTTTGATGAAGGATATTTTTCTACAGGAACAATTCTTCATCATGAAGCCGAAAGAGGAGACAACCCGATCATTTAAACTCTACCCTTCATCAGACCAAACTACAAAATATGTTTGTGCAGGTAAGACTAAAACCAGAGTTCAGAGAGAAGGTAGCAAGCAGTTAGATTCAACGAGTCTTCAGACTAATGCTATATTAAATACAGCTATACTGAAGGACTCTGATTATAATGAAGTAGATAGAGCTGAATGCCAATTTGCTACGACTTTAACTGTCCTTGACAATGGATCACAGGTATAATGGTAGCTTTTAAATTGTTATCTACTCTAATATACATCTTAATTCATCACCAAAAACTTTCGAAACATGTGTTATAAAAGAGACAACAAAACTAATTAAAATATGAGAAAAGAACATGAGCTCAAATATTAAGTGATGCTTGATGTTCTTCAAGTTTACATATACGAATGCATGAATCACTTATAATCATAATTTTACTCCCTTTCATCCACCAAAGATTAGTAAAAATGGTTTCTTCGACTCCATTGAAAGCATCTAGAATGAACTGTGGAAAGCTTTGACGGATTTCATTACTGGAAAAACTTGCTGGTATTTGTCTTACTGCTAATTACTACATCTGCAAGTATTTGTCTTTGTGAGCCATAAACAAGGTGGTTCTTTTATCATTCATCATATTTTGGCCAAGACTTAACATTCATGCTCTTTAGTATGGCAGAAGAAAATGTTATGGTCTTTTGGACTTTAAATGCCACATCCAATATATATGCATGAGTTGGATTGTGATATTCGATCTACTTCTATCAAATTTTCCAACAGGTAAACCTATTCTTTGTTATCCGAAAATTAAACTTCGAAAGTTTCGGCAAGGATTGCATGGTAACAAACAATTTCCTTTGAGTTTCAGTGCTTGTATAACTTTGGATTTTGCAACAGAATGGACTCTTTGATCCAATCCATGAATGGTGGGAAGATCATTTTTCAGCTGATAACCAGAGTACTACTGATGCTAGAAGACACGGAACTCATGTCAACCATAGCCATGTTTATGATAACAAACATCATAAGCATGAATTAAGACATCACAAGAATGGAGCTCAACACAAGGGATGAAGTGTTCATAATGATCACAGGCACAACCATCCTAAGATGGGAGCCTATTATAATTACTATCTCCACCATGTACACAAGGAAAAACACAAGCATAGTCATGTTCGGAGTTCAAGTGTTATGCAGCATTACGATGACACCATAGGGCAGCATATGCAGAGAAAGGACAGAGAGACATATAGAAGATATTTAAGATGATCAGATATGAGGACATAAGATCACACACACTCTAATTTGCATAACCAAGTGGGAAGACAATGGAGTATTTCGATGCCATATGATGATATATAACTCTCACTCCAAAGAAACCATTCCAAGCACCCTCCCCGCTAGTTTCTAAAGGTTTTGAGGAGTGAATTTGAAGACATGAAAGTATCTGGCAATAACAGCCCTTTTCTCAGATTCAATAATAGTAGAAAATAGATGTATTATATCATTCATCAATATTCGGATTTCATCATCTTTATTCATATAATAGTATAAATTAATTTTACTATTGTTATAATATTCTTGTAACTACAAAGTACTAACTAATTAGAAACATATATTTAACCTCTAATTCTCTCAATTCTCAAATTCTCAATTATTATACTTCGTATATTTTGATATGGCAACTGTATAAAATTATTCATCCTTCGTATTCTAAGATTAGGATGCATATACATATATATATAGATGAACATTTTCATGTCTCAATTGTTTTTGCAACAAAGAAGATATATCTGATGCTATATACCTGTAAATATGTTTTCGTATAATTACTTAGCGTATTATTGGATATAATATTAATGAATTTCCTAAACAATGTATATTATCAATTAACAAACGAGTCATGCTACAAATCTTGATAAAATATCTAAAAATAATTTGATTTATGTGACAACATGATACAACTCTTTAGCATTTAATGTATGTCACGATGTTATGACAGTGAAACAATGAGTTAACAACCTAAAGTTTCTTGATTGGTGAATCACAACCTTCTACAAATAAGTTCCCCAATTGAGAACTATCAATTCACATATTTTGACACCAAATATATAAGAAACCAATTTCGACACGAAGAATCTTATAAACATTCTCTAATTTTCAGATTTTCAACGAAGAACGAAAATTGTTTTTTTTTTTCTTTTAATTTTCAATGATGAATACATACCATTTTCATATTTAGATTCAAAGAACTCAAAAATCTAAACATGAATCAAATTATAAATCAAATTCAATACCAAGAAACCTTACATTACACTTGAATCGAAGGAAATCAAGTTAAATCATTCGCGAATTTAAGTCTGAATGTTTGATTTAACTGTTTCTAATCAGTTTTGTTATCGTAATTTTTTGATTGTTTGCAGCTGCTCTCCTCCGCTTCGTTTTTTTTTCTGTTTTATTGGTTTATTATGCCTTTTTCATTTGAGCTTCTTTAAAAATGACACTCAGGTCGTACATAAAATTAAATGTTATACCAAAGTTGTGAAAATGGTATTACTTATTAAAATGTGCATATTTTTGCCCTAATTCTTTTTTAAAATCATATTTTCATAAATATTCATTTTTTTCGGTTTTATACTCATTTTTAGAGAAATATAGACCACCACTATTTTTACACATAAAATGTAGACCATGGTATACATTTCAAGTTAAAAAGGGATATTTTTTAAAGAAAAAATTAAAACGAGTATTTATAAAAGTAAGTTTTAAAAACTGATACTAGAAATAAATTTTTCTCTTTTTTTAGAAATAAATTTTTCTCTTTTTTTTTTCCTTACGTAAAAAAGAGTCACGTGATAGAGCCTTTTGGGAATCTCTTGTTAACCTTCCACGTCATTTTGGCCTATATACTGGAGCATTCAAACTTCTTTCGTTCTTTTCTGAAGAAAGATTTATTGCTTGAAGACAAATAATAAACAAGTTACCTCCCAATATACATGTATCCTAGCATATTGTTTTCCACTTAAACCAACGAAAGTGTGGTGAAATAAAAAATGTAGACAACATGGCAGTGTTTTATGAATAAAAAATGTGGTGAGAAAATGAAATTGGGTTCACAAAAATTATTGAACTGTTTTCTTTACTTCTACATTTACTTCCACAAATACCAAGCATTTTATTTATGGTTAAAATTGAGAAATTAAAGTGTATATTTCCATCACTATGGAGGCCTTTATCGTATTGTAGATAATATTGAATAAATAAATTAAAGCCATAGAGCTAAGCAAGCTGAAATTGTGGCTAGCCAAGGGCCTAGGGAACTTCACCAATCTAGTGGCTTTAAATAAAAAGTATGTCTTGTAAAACAATCAAATACCATTTAAGTTCATGCATTCAAGACTAACTTCATTCAATTGCACCAAAGGGCACATGACCCTGGATCAGGATTTGGAGCCTTCTTTTGCTTAATCCCTAACTCAACCTTTTTGCACATTAAGGAAGTTAAACTAGACTGGACTGCATAAAAATTTCAACACCACCAGCAAAAACAGCTCTCAAAAAAAAAAAAAAAAAGTTTCAAATTGTTGTACCCTTAAAATAATCATGCATGCAATGATGAAATGTTAAATTAGAAATTTCAGAGAATAAATAAAAATTGCTAATTATAACCGGGCATGCTGAGAAATCCTAATATAGAAGTTTTTTTGACAGGGATGAGCAACCCATATATCAATGTGGAGGAATGACCTTAATGGGAACTAATTATGGAAAGGTCTCCATACATGAGGTAAGCAAAAAGAGTCGGTGAAAAGTCGACGAATAAACTGGTATTGAAATTATATCTGAGCATGTGGGCATTTATGTCTAGTACTTTGGAATTCAACAGGTGAACTTTTCGGCCAAACTTTGGCGGATGAACTAAACCTCAATTGCTAGTCAAATCCTTAAGCTGAGATGGGAAAACTTTCCTGCTTACATTTTATAAGAACTGAGATGGGAAAACTTTCCTGCAACATTTTTTGGGGCAGATAATGAACAAAGAATCAAGCAATCATATATTATAGTTTCAGAAGAAGAAGAAGAACGGTCCCAGATTTATAATTGAAGTAGCAACAGAACAAAAGAACCACCAACTTTAAGACGTGAACGAAAATTGGAATTGGAACTGCATACATTGAGGTCTGCTATACTATGAGAAACAACACGAGACAGAATGAACTTGTCCCTGCCTGTTACTCTCCCCCCACCCCCCCTCCTGCTCCTCCTCCTCTCTCTAAATCAGTTATAATCATTTGCATCAGAAAACTACAATGACGCATTGTTGTCCAATCACTATAACCCCTAAATCCAAAAAAGAATTCCATCAAAGTACTGATAAAAAAAAGCATTTCAGAGGACGCATCGGCTTTCCATTCATAAAGCACTGCCTTGCAAATATTAGCACGTGTAAGTTAGAAAGTAAGAGATCATTGGCAGCATAATGCCACAATCTGTTGGTATTACGAAACTCTTTTAAGGAACAAAGCGAAGATGCTTTCCTACCAAAAAATTTTAGGGCTGAAAGAATTTCTCAGGACTTGCTATCTTGATGCTTTGCAATGGAGAGCTTTGTTAGCTTCCTGTCATGGTTGAGCATTGCGCTTACACTCTCAACCACCAAAATTATCTGCAGGATCAACAGTAACAACCAGTACTTGAATTGCTGGAAAAGCAGTGTACATAATTAAGGGAAGGCAAGGGTTTCAAAATTGATAATAGTATTATCAGAAACTCTCATTCGTTGAATTTCTTCAAATAGTTTAACAGAAAACGCATGCTAAGTAACCGGTTGAGATGGCAACAAGCCAACAACACTTGTGTAGCTTCACACCCATGTAAAGAGTCAATTTTTAGAACCCTAGTTTGATGACCACCATTTCACAGCTCCTCAACAATTTTCAAAATAAACTATGAGAAAACAAGTTGTGCATTTTCTTCTAGAAGCTGATATTATGATCATCTCAAATTATCAAGTTAACGTGAAAAGGAAAGAATAGATTGAGTGGAATTTAAATAGGAAAAAATATAAAAATAAAAAGACCTGCAAGCAAGCGTAAGCCATGGCAGTTGCAAAGTAGAAATTTGCATTCCCAGTCCCCTGCACATTTCATTAGATAAGTCATGCTATACAATTCTATTTATTTGATCATTTTGAACAACTAGAGATTGTGGCATACCCTCCAAATCCACAGGTTGTGCATCACAGAGCTGAGGAGGGAAACCCCAACATAAACGCAGAACAGGAAAAATGAGAACTGCATATCTGTTTATCATGGAAGACTGAGACTTTAAAATGACAAACAATGTAAAACTTAACATGTATGAAATTACATCATGTAACAGAATAGTTTCTATCAACTTGCCTGCTAGTTCATTAACAAACAACCCTAACAAACCAAGGTAGAGAGCTGAATCCCCAACCTAATTTAAACAGAAAAGGCAAAGGGAAGATGTAATCATATTTCCAAGATCTAATAAACATAAAGAATTAATAAAAATATGTAAATGTTAGCAAGCAATGCTTTGTTTCTTTTTTTACTTTTTCTTTTCTGTGGTACTGGTGTAAGACCAGGTTGCCCTATGACGTTCTAGAATTTGGTAGTCTTACAATAATTTGTTAGTGCTACATATAAGCAATGATAATTCAAAGCTAATATCTTATATTCACATCATCTTCCGTCATGCAAGAAATGGAGAAAAAGGACAATCTGACACATCCTGTTAAATCAGGGAAGCAAAGCTTTGACCTTGGTAAAATAAAAGACAATCACAAAAGAAGGAAGAACTTACTGAAGGGTAAGACTTGAGCATTGAAGAGATTGCAATGTAAACAAAAGCCAGAAAGCAGGGGCGGTGGTTCAGCCGTATGGCCAACGGAAATATCATGAACAAAATGTTCATATGGAAAACAATCAGAAAGAAATTTCTGAAAAAATCAAAAACTTCTGCAAAGAAGTACCTACATCAAAATGTCACATGAATATATTATTCTCACATCTCAAAATTAGGATATTCTACTCTCCAACACAGGAAATTTGAGGCTCACCATAATACACCTATATTTGGAGATAAATCTGGCACTGTGAGGATGAACCCATAAGTTCTGCAAAAAACCAGACATGCATACAGTTCAAACTAAGACAACTTATTTAAGTTCTAAAATTTTCAAGAAGGATAATCATACTCAATAGTTTTGGTATTCTACTCAATAGATGAGATTCTGCAATATTGTAGTATGCATTTTTATTGTATTCTAGCCATACCTCTTAAACATCTCGTGAAGGCCGCCATAATGTTTAACACTTAGACCACATAGAACCAGCACATAGCCTGACCATATAAGAGACCACACTAAGAACTTTACAACCAGTCTCCAAGAGAAAATATTGGCTAGGTCTTGCTGTTCCATTGCTTGTCCTTCTTGACAACTTTGATGGCTTAAGGGGCTATCTTCAACTTTTCCATCCTTCCTTCGCATGAACAATTTTCTTGGAGGAGTTTCTGGGCCATATCCTAATAAAAGAACTACCTGGTAAAAATGGAAGCTACTTATCATTTACATGTGTGATAACATTTCCCCTAAACTTACTATAGACTTTACTAGACTGTATGAAAATTCAAAAAGAGGGAGAGAGAGAGCTTTCTGGATCATATCTTAATAAAAGAACTACTTGGTGAAAAATGGAAGTTAGTTATCATTTACATAACATTTCCCCTAAACTTACTAAAGACTTTAATAGATTCTTATAAAAAAAAAAAAACTGAAGACATAATAGATTGTATGAAAATTGAAAACTAACCAATTAGAGAGATAGAGAGAGAGAGAGGGAGAGAGAACATACAGGAATAATTAGAATCATAGGATAAAGAGAAAGATGTGTTGCCATGACCCACCCAAAAGCTGCCAAGGGAACTCTACCTGTGGTCCATCAGAATAGCAATATGCAATAGGAAAAATATGTCAAAAAAGAACAAGCTGTATAATTGAAAATTACCTTCAGTTCCCAAAACATTTACCATTGTACCTAGCGATATAGTGTTCCGGACAAAATTTCTAAATCTTCGGGAAAAAAAAAAGTATACATTTATTGCATTAGTTCTAAAACACACCAAAAGCTCCTTACATGTACATGCCCCATAAAGAGACAATATGACAGCCATATTTTCAATTGGGGATGTCGATAAACCCACACATGCAACAATTGTGAAAGGATTCCATAAGTAGATAAGAGCAGCAATATCTTGAGAAGGAAGGATCGCTGAAACCGAAAAGATAGCTCAATTTTGTTAGCTTGTGCATGGAAGATAATGAGTGGGAAAATGGGGTTCATGATTTAGCAGGCTAGTTTAAATTCTATAATTACATAAGCATACAGGTTTTATCATGATTAGATCTGTCACCAATCTATCACAATCAATAGTTCCAGGGAAAGGAAACCAAAACCAAAAGTTCCTTCAAAACATTCCAATTACTCTTTTCGTGGCATTTCATTAGCTGTTATCCTCCAGCTCATCTAAATTCAAATTTTGTATGCAACACCTAGACCACAGTATTTCTTCATCTACATCCCCCCCCCCCCCAACCAAAAAAAAAATCACTCAAACTCGCTTTGCAAACTCAACTTCGAAATTGGAACCTCCTGCCAAACCCTAAAATATTTGGCAGGGAAGAACCTTGGTATACATGCTCACAACATCAATTGCATAAAGATTGAGCTAGAAATCTATTCATAGCAGAACTTAAAAGAGAAGTATCTTTACATGTTGTAATTACCAGAACATTTTGATACTGAATCAAGGCCAAGTGATTTCAAACGCAGATTATATGAAGTCTGAAGATTCTGGCCAATAACACGAATAAGCATTGCATTCACAACATCTGCAATCACAAATACCAAACTGTATCCAAACATCAGTTGATATCAACTGCATGACTATGTAATAATGAAAGTATAATAAGGAAATTCATTTTGTAAAAGTAATAAACGGGAACAAGGTCAAATTTAACAAAAATATCCACATGCAGCCTTTTTTGCTCATTGAAGGTTTCACATGGCAAAGAACTAAACAAACGTCAAGCACACGTAAGCACAAGCACATGATAAAAGTACTGTTAAGCCAAGCAAAAGCCTCAAACTCAAAAAGTTATACATGTTAGATAAGAAATGTGGGCAAAGATGACTACCATGGAAAACGTACATAAACAATGTGTCAAAGATGGTCTCATGCCAGCACATAATATACCTAAAATAGGCAGAAATTTTTGTGCAAAACCAGAAACACAACATTCTAGCACCCATAATTTGCAAAAGTGTAGTCAGTGGCAAAAATCATGGGCTGAGAATAAGTAAGATCTAAACGTAGGATATAAACCAGCACACCAAAATAAATTTGGAAGAAGAAAGGTAAAAGATTAAGCTTACCTGCATAAAATATCATTGGGTTGTCCTTCAATTCTGTACCACCAAATCAAACGTTAGTAAGTCATCAAACAATGTGCATCGTAGCAATAGCTATAAATGGATTTTAAATTTGAATCAACATTTCATTACAGTTCAAAAGTATGGCTTTTCTTGTGGACCTGTTTTCTGGTGAAAATAAAGTTCCCATAAAATCAAAAATTGACAATTTTTTTGTAAAATTCAAACCAACATGATGCCAAAACTCCTTAACTCGGCATCTGGGTCAATTCAATAACTCGGACCCAATCATGAAACTTGGCATAACATAAAATAAATCATAAACCATAACACCAAACTAAGCATCTTAAGCCTGAGCCCAAAAAACAAAAAAACAAACTAAGCATCTTAAGCTCGTGTAGTACCTTTTGACTGTAAGTGGCCCAAGAACAGAGAGTAGCAGAGGAGAACCGTGGTACATAGATCCTGCAAATCAAACAAGAACCCAAAATTTCTTAGATCCCAAAATATGAAAAATCTACATCAACAAAGTCAGAATCGGAAGAATAATCAGACCTGCATAAGGAGACAATGATGCTTGCTTCAGCCAGTACCCCTCAGCCACTGTAAAAGCAACAACAAAAACAAAGCCAAATTACTGAATCGAAAAGCCACGACTTAGCTATGAAAACAAGCTTCGAAGCTGCAGAGAGTGAGATTACGGCGACGAAGACTGGTGATAGGGGTAGAGACTTCGGGACGGGAAGCGAGGTTGAGATTGTTGGGGAAATAAATAAGAACTAGCCTGAAAATGAGGGAGGCAGCTCCCCATATCCAGAATTTTCCTAGCTTCATCTTCTCCGACATTTTCAAAGATGAAACTCTGTTTTGCAAAACCCAGGTGAGAGACAAGGGAGGAGTGAAGAGAGGGCCAAAGGTACTGGAAATCAAGTTAAGGTTGAGCGACAAATAAAAAGAGTTCGCAAAACCAAAACTTCATTATTAGAATTTAGAGCAACCACTTTTTTTTCTTTTTAACGTGGAAAACATACCATTACAATAATTTTTACTCGGAACTCAAATATTTATTCTCTAAATGAATGCAAACTTTTTATGAAGGTTTTTTCAACAAAAAATTTTAGAAAAAATTATGAGACGTGGCTTAGAAAAAATTATGAGACGTGACTTATGTGAATTGTATTATTAATCAAAACAAATAAAGAGACAAAAGATTTTATAATGGTTCAGTCCTGAAAAAGATGAGTTTACATTTACTGTTTTTTACTATTTTATGGAGAATTACAAACACTCAAAGTTACAATGTTTTGTCTGGAAATCTCTCTCAGAATGGAAGTCAGAATTTAGAAATCAGAAAATTGGAAAATTCCCCTCCTCGTCTGAAACATTGAGTTCCTTTTATATAGGTGAGTGTAACTCAATGTTCCTAATTGTGAAAACGGGTAACTATACAATCGGGTAATACAATTTGAGTAACAACATAATTGGGTAACCACTTAAAACGGGTAACTGGTCGATCATAAAAGAGAGACTTTATGTTTCCCTTTCCTTGCAGGTTACCTATTTGACGAAGCAGAGACTTGTTTCCTTTTCTTTCGGAGGAGGTCGCTCATAACTTATACAGAAGAAGTCGCATATAACTTACATAGAAGAGGACGCACATAACCCCTATGCAGTAGAGGTCGCACATATTCTATGCAGTGGAGGTCGCACATATTCTATGCGGTGGAGATCGCACATATTCTTACACATGCGACCTGGCATAGGATTTTAGACCGCACAACAATTGTCCCCCAGCTCCATTAGTTCTTTAGGACAAAATGGAGCTTCCTTTAAATGTAGGTGAGTGCGAACTTAAAAAATACGATGTCATGACCTAGACTTGAGATCCTTGAAGAGTCGAAGAGTCGCCAGATTTCAAATCTCATTTCTCAAGATCACGCGTACCTTTTTCTGACAGACGGAAACACGTGTAGCCTTTTCTAAGAAAGATAGCAGAATTCGAGGAGGCTCAAGGATATCAATGATGCCAACCGTCGTTTTTAAACCAAATCTTTTCAAATTTCAAAAGATTCTGATTTATCTTAAAAAAAATCAAATCCCGCGTGAACTTCGGCCTTCAGATCTGAAAATCAAATACCTTAATCTACGGCTATGATTTAGCGGTGCTCGAGGTATAAATATCAGAAATCAATCTGTTTCTGCGTCTTTATTTCAGACTTCCCATCTTTCTAAAAATCCCGAAGTTTTTCAGAGAATCCTACAGCGCCATTTCGTCCTCAGCTCGCACAATTCCGATACCTTCTCCGACAGAATTCAGACCATATCTCAATCCATCCGCTTCCAAATAAAGGTTAGTTTATTTCTTTCCTATTGTTCTTCGTCTGTTCTTGAAAAAACTTAGTTTCAATTTCTAGGAATAGAAACGTACCCTATATTCAAACGAACTAGAATAGGAATTTTTATAGATCTCCCTTTTCTGGTTCATAGAATAGACTCTTACTAGATAACGGTCAAGGAAAAACTCGTGAAAAGAATTTCTAGGGTCTGATACCCTATTTACCTATTTTTGATGAACTGCTTGAGCAACTATTTTCGAATCCATAGACCAATCAGAAAAAATTCGATGAACTTGCCTGTTAGCGCAATCCTAGGATAAACCCCCTGAATTAACAGTGAGAATCCTTGATGCTCACGTAGGACTAAATCCATCCGTATTTCTTTTCAGATGTCTAGTAGTGAGGATTTTAGGGAAGGGAATGCATTTTCTGGAGAATCTGACTCCAGTGTCAGCTCTATTAATCTTGAAGACTACCTCGAACCAGAACCCGAGGTAGAGATAACAGGGGTCAAGCAGAATAGTCCTCGCATAGGCGACCTCCCTCGGGACCAGTGGCCTGGACATATCAAGGATGCCCCTGCCTTCTCCTCAGGATATCAATACGTAGAGGGGAATTGGTCATGTACCAACATAAGGACGAGCTGCACATCGAACAAGCTCAGCAAAATCGTGTGCAGCTATAAGATCGACATCCCTCTTTGCCTACCCATGGAATTCAACCGACCACGCACACCACCACACGGGATTGCTTCTTTTTCTGAAGCAGTCCTTAAGTGCGGTGTGCATCTCCCACTTCATCCATATATAAAATCAATTATTGACTACTATGGAGTTGTCTCTTTTCAATTGAACCCTAATACATATAGATACATGGTAGGTTTGTATATTCTTTACCACAAGCTAGGTTTAAAGACCCCTACTCCTGAAGAGTTCGCTTGGTATTACCAAGTGAAAGCAAACCCGTCAAATCTTGGCTTCTTTTATGCAAGCAAATGGTCGAATCATGTAATAAAAACGATCTACGGGGTTCGCAACAATATGGGAAAATAGAAAAATCCATTTTTCCACTTTGACTATACGGATAACGGCTTCTTTCAAAACCCCAGTAGGTAGTTTTCCGATTTATCACCTTTTTCAATTTTGTTATTTTTATCTTGATCGCACTCGTATGTCATCGCAGACAACAGGGAACGACCTAGACTTTCTAGGGAGCAGCTCACAAGGGTGTACAAAATCAATGACCTTCCAATCGAAGAATTTGATTGGAAGGTACTTGGAACTTCCAGAAACCTAGTCGCTTATGGTCTGCTTCCAAAGGGAGCCGCATTCCCTGATCCCCCTATACGTTCGTCCAGACCTTCAAGCTCAAAGAGAAAGAAGCCAAGGAAAAAGACGGATACCGGTGCCTCGTCTTCCAAACTTGGGAAACGAAAAGCACCTGCCACCCCTCCAGCCTCGGAACCTTTCTCTCCAGAAACAGCATCACCACCAGCTCCTCAACCAACTACTCAACAAGAAGAAGGTAATCATATACATTTTCTAATTACCTGTATTATATCCTCCTCGTTCACTTATATATCTATGCAGAGATGGTCATTGGTAGCGGCTTGCAGGCACCACCCTCAACTCTCGGGTCTATGGCAAAAACCAAAATACCTGAGAGCACTCCACATCAAAAGGGAAAGAGAAGGTTGACTACTCCAAGAAAAGAAAAGTTGTCTTCGAGGACATTCCATCAAGCTCGCCTCCACCACAGCCTCAGCCAACGAGTCATCCTGAACCACCTAAAGAGGCTGCCACTTCTTCGGAACCGATCCTGGCAGATAAGGATGAAGAGCTCTTCGCACTCCTTAACCAATTACCAGAGAAGGCTGGTATGAGCGCAGCCTTCATTGATCACTTCGTATCCAAGGAAGGCTGGGAGCGGATGAAGCAACGATCTGCCAAGGTCGCTTTTGGATCTGCGATGAGGATGCTGGCCAATGTAAGTACTTTTCTATTCTCTCCTTGAATGTATTCTCTTGGTATTAACGATTAGATTTTTCAGACCGCGGCCGCTACTGTCCTGATATACGACCCGGTCCTCGAATGCCTGGAGAAGGCCGAAAAAGTTGAAGAGATAACCCAAGCATTCGAGAATTCGAAGAAAGCTCGGGAGGAGGAGAAAACGACCTTCAACTTTGAGAGTCAGTAGATGCTTGAAGACCTGGCCAAGGAGAGACTCGAGAAGGAGAATCTCGAGGAGAAAGTCAAAGAGCTTAAGAAGACCATCTCTGAACATCTGGATCGCATGAGGGAAGCGACCACTGAGGCGGTTCACAAAGCTATTGAGGAGTTCAAGACGACTGAAGTCAAAGAGCTTGAAGATAAAGCTAGTGATATCGCCTCGTCGACCATCATTTTCAATATTTTCTGCGAGCATCCGGATTTTAACTTTTCCATCCTTGGCGAGGACATGGTCGAGCTGCTCTAAAGTTGGAGGGAGGATACTGCCAAAGCTGGAGATGGCGGTGCGAGCCCTTCAGCATAGCACCTGTATATTTTTTTTTAAAAAAGAAATATTTTTAGAACAATATGTACGAGTGAATAAATTTTAATAAATATTATAATTTCTCTCAGATGTTCCTGCAAAATAACACAATAATAATTTTAACCAAGTAGTCAATCACTAAGTGACTGATTAGTACACTTTTGGCGATTTGAATCCAACTAACTTAAAACGAGTTTTAAGTGTTAGGATAGGTTAGGTCGCTTAAGAAAACAGTCAATATGAGTGATGCAAACTCAACTGTTTCAAAAGTTCCACGTCAAAATAGGATATAGCAATATATCACATCGAACAATGAACGTTTGGCTTAGTTACTTTTTTGTTCGAGGAGGGAAATTGTGTAATACGACATGCTGAGGCATGAAGTGAGGAGAAAATCCTAGGATTTTAAGGAATTTCAGATACTTCGACGATCTAAAACTCCATCTCCTCTAAATGGACGTTTGCATAGTCCCTTAGGAAACAAGTAGGAGA
This sequence comes from Parasponia andersonii, assembly GCA_002914805.1. Classification (NCBI taxonomy): domain Eukaryota; kingdom Viridiplantae; phylum Streptophyta; class Magnoliopsida; order Rosales; family Cannabaceae; genus Trema; species Trema andersonii. The sequence continues at coordinate 206,030 of JXTB01000526.1, read as the reverse complement.
TAACAATCTGATCCTACTGCTCCCCGAGTTTTATGGTGTCTGAAAACTACCATAAAACTATAAAAAGATGAACGGAAACAAGTACGAGATAAAATCTGATCCTACTACCCCCCAAGTTTCATGGTGTCCGAAAACTGCCATGAAGATGAATCAAATAAAGTTGAAGTAATAGCCGAAGAAATATTATTGACGAATGATGAATAACGAATGACGATCAGCAAATGACGATCAACGAATGACGAACAACGAATGACGATCAACGAATGAGTAATCTTTATTGATGAATGACGAAAACATAAAGATATTCATGAAAGTTAACTGATAAAAGCGACGAAGTTGTCCTACACTCCAGGCATGCTTGATCTTTTGTCCACCAGCTCGAGCTGACTTATATATCCCAGGTCAAATGATGGCAATAATAATAGATTCTCAAAAGTTCTGAAGAACGAGGTCTTGTCGAAGAACAAGTGCCAATAAATCTTCGTTCGACTTTAGGGTTATAACATTGAGCAGTGAATTGTTGATATGATGCGATATAAAGTTGAGACTGCTCGCGCCTTTCTTTTAAGAGATCGAGCTCTAGTGACATGATATTCAAATTAATCCCGAAGATTAGATTTCAGAAAAGCGACCAATGAAGCTCGCACAAGTTCCTGACTCTCCGTTCCAATCTCGACTTGGAGGACATGTCGAATAATAAATCCTCCAGATCTTCAATGGGCCCAGTTCTGACCGTCTATTTTTCGAGGATTGAAGTCTTCGCTGGTTGTATCGATTGACGCTTTAACTGACGACCCGACTGATGCTGTCTGATGACCTGACTGACGCTTTGCTCGCTACCTCGACTGACGCTTTAATCGCTTCCTCGACTGACGTTTTGCCCGTTGCCTCGACTGACGCTTTGCTCGATGCCTCGACTGACACTTTGCTCACTGCCTCGACTGACGCTTTGCTCGCTGCCTCGGGCAGGTGGACCATTATTGTGTGGGACATCGCATCCTTTGCTGCGAGTTTCAGCGAGTTGTTATAACAAGTCCTCGCATCATATTGGTTTCCTCGCACCTCGCCTACCCCGCGTTGGGTTAGGAACTTCATAGTGAGATGATAGATCGAAGTGACAGCTCGAAGTTCCCTCAGTGTCGGTCTTCCCAGAACAGCATTGAAAGCAGAGGGGCAATCTACCACCAAAAACTGAGTCATTATCGTTGAAACCCTAGGATAGGTTCCAACGCTGACCATGAATTCAATCATGCCCATAGGCATCAGGCTGTCACCAGTGAAACCATAGAGTGGATTGACAGTAGGCTTCAAGTCGCTCTCATTCAATCCTATCTTCTAAAGGCATCGAAATACAGGATGTCCACAACACTCCCGTCATCAACCAATACTCGCCACAACTATGTGCTTTCACAGTTAATTTTTATGACCAACGCGTCATTATGCGGATAATGGACTTCCCTTGATTCCTGTTCTGTGAAGGTAATGTTCATGTCCAGTACTTGTTGAAGCTTGCATGGTCGCTGCTCAAGATGCATGACGTTAGTTAATGGCTGTTGTCGAGCTTCTCGTGCATACCTGTCTTGAGCTCTTTTCGAATCTCCACCAACATGCGGTCCTCCGAAGATAGTTCGGACTTCGTGCTGGATTTCTGGAGGTCGTTGTTGGTTCTCTTCTCGCCTTTCGTCGTTCTGCCTGGTGTACTGCCGCAACCGTCCCTCTTTAATCAGCCTTTCAATTTTATCCTTCAGGGTAAAGCAATCATTGGTATCATGCCCATATCATTGTGATACCAGTAAAACTTGTTGAGGTCGCGCTTTGCCCTGTCCCGCTTCATCGGTTCCGGTTGACGGTATCGCTCCTTTTAATTTGTGACCGCATAGATATGATCTATAGGCGCGTTTAACTCAGTATGATTGTTGAACCGCATGAGAGCTCTTGAAATCTCCTGCCTTTTGGGTCTAGGCTAATTTTCCGTCTGCTGTTCATTACTCATTTTATTCTTCTTATTACCGTTATTGTTGGTAATGACCGCATCTTTAGTTCCATCTTTCCTTCCTTCTGTCTTTTGAAGATTCTCGCGCGAAGATTCTACCCTCAGATACCGACTAACCCTTCGGTAGAAGTCTTCAAGAGTTCTACATTCTCGCTCAAGTAATTCCTCCCAGAGTTTAGTTTCTGGTCGCACCCCAGCCATCATGAGAGTTAGAACTCCTCCCTCAGGTGGATTGTTGACCTTTGCTAACTCTGAGGTGAATCGATTGAGATAAGATCATAGAGTCTCCTCTGGACCTTGTCGGATTGCAGACAAGCTAACAAGTGGAACAGTGAAATTCTTTGCAGCTTGAAACTGTCTCAAGAATGCCGTCTGAAGTTGTTGTCAGGACGAGATCGAGCCAGATTTGAGTCCTCTGAACCACTTCTTTGTTGCTCCCGAGAGAGTTACAGCGAAACATCTGCAACGCGCATGATCATTGACACGATGAAGTTTCATTAAGTCATTGAAGTGATCCATATGGTCCTGTAGATCATTTTTCCCATCAAAAGTGTTAATGGTGGGAATTCTGAATCAAGTAGGTAGGGCTGCAGCTCGAACTTCCTCACTGAATGGCGATTGATGATACCCATCAGTGAATTCATCGTCCCAACCAGCAAGTGTGTCTAATGCGATCCTTAAATTGTGAACATCGACGTTCAGAGGGAAAGCATTATCTCTCGCTGGCGGCAAGGGCAGCTTTTGATCGTTATCCTGATGTATGGCCGGCTGGTCAGGTAGAGTCTTCTACGATCTGTGAGAGGAATCCAGCGAAATAGTGCGACGAGACCAACTTTGGTCGTTATGATGCGATACGGATCGATTATGACTACGCCGTTGCTCCAAATACTGTCTTATGTCTGCAGGATCTTATCTCGACTCTCTACTGATTCTTTCGAAGACGTTTCTCGATGGTCGTCTTTGTTCGCTGTTCAAGCGATCTTAACTATCAGTGGATTTACGAGAAGATTATCCACGATCACGGTTAGTGCTTGAACTCTCCGTACCAGATTCGGGAGGCAAGTTTGCGACTTTGCCTTTTCCTTTGGAGATGCGATCTTCATGACGCTCTTGCTGGGTTCTTGGCTGGCCGCATCTTCTTGTCTCTAGGATCTGTATTCCTTTCTCAGGTAATTGAGCAGGACGTTCTTTGGGACATTCGTGTTATGGAGGGGTCACCATCTGCCCTTCAACAAGTCGTCGTAGGGTGTCATTGATCTAGTTAGTGACTTGCTGAAGATTCACCAATGTCTCCTCCATGCGATCCTGTCTCTGGGAAAGGTTCTCTGCTGCGGTCATAGTAGGCTGATCCTGAGCAGGTTCTGTCTGTGTAGCAGCAGTGCTTTAGGGTTGGTTTTGGCTAGTTCCGGTGACTCTAGTAGTATTTCTGGTGTTTGCCATTATTAAAAAAGTAAAATTTGACAAACTGTTTTAGCCGGAATAGTGCCAATTGTTGATGGAGGTTTTGTCAACAATAAATTTTAGAAAAAATTATGAGATGTGGCTTGTGTGAATTGTGTTATTAATCAAAGTAAATAAAGAGACAAAGGATTTTATAATGGTTTAGCCCCGAAAAAAATGAGCTTACATCCACTGTTTTTCACTATTTTATAGAGAATTACAAACACTCAAAGTTACAATATCTCGTCTGGAATTCTCTCTCAGAATGGAAGTTAGAATTTAGAAATCAGAAAATTGGAAAATTCCCCTCCTCGTCTGAAACATTGAGTTCCTTTTATATAGGTGAGTGTAACTCAATATTCCTAATTGTGAAAACGGGTAACTATACAATCGGGTAATACAATTTGAGTAACAACATAATTGGGTAACCACTTAAAACGGGTAACTGGTCGATCATAAAAGAGAGACTTTATGTTTCCATTTCCTTACAGGTTACCTATTTGACGAAGCAGAGACTTGTTTCCTTTTCTTTCGGAGGAGGTCGCTCATAACTTAAACAGAGGAGGTCGTACATAACTTACACGGAAGAGGTCGCACATAACCCCTATGCAGTGGAGGTCGCACATATTCTATACAGTAGAGGTCGCACATATTCTATGTGGTGGAGGTCGCACATATTCTTACACATGCGACCTGGCATAGGATTTTAGATCGCACAACACAAATATTATTCTTTTAGGGTAAACAGCACCATTTGTTTTCAATCTTTTAAGAATTCGGTATATTGGTCATCATCTTTTTTCTTTTAGCATGTAAGTCCCTAATATTTCTTTTTGTCAATATCATCAGTTCTTTTTTAGCATATTTCATTAAAATTTTTGTTAGAATTTGTATGGATTAGAGAAATTTTGTGTCATTGATCTTTTGTTATTTAATTGTTTATTAATTTAGAGTAAAAATTAATGGGATCGTTTGGTATAGGATTTGAAAACAAAGTTTTCAAAAAGTAGGATCCTATTTAAAAACAAGGGCTGCACTCAAAATTTTGAAAATCTGAAAATTCATTTGGTACAAGTGTTTTCAAATAGTTTTCAAATTCGAAAACAAGGAATTTGTGTTTGGTTGAGAATTTTTAAAAGTAATTTCTATTTTTCCTAAATTAGATAGCCATGAAATAGCTCTCTACATTAGATGGCCATTGAGCCACATCGCCATACTTGTCAAGTTTAGGTGCCATATTAATTGTGTTTGTTAAAATTAAGGAACTAACTCTATTATGGTATTCTAAATAATCAAAACAAATAAAAGGTGCTAACTCTATTAACTCCCAAAGTAAACTAAAAATTGCATTTAGAGTACCAGCGATGACCAAGATATCTTTACCTTTGTACCTGTTAAAACAAAAAGAGAAATACATATTATGAAGTTTTAAAACAAAAAGAGAAATATTAAAAAATATAAGTGTGAAACAACTGTTACTAGTCCAAGTCCATTAACATCAATTAACAGGAGATAACCGATATTAGGAAGTCACATGGGATAATAAGTTTCTTTCCTCTATTTAATCTTTTGATTTAAATATTAGAAACAAAAACAAGTAGAACAACAAAGCGACTTATATTCTTTTTGAAGCACTTGTAGTTACAGTTACAGGACATGTTGGACAGGTCATGTGTTCATGTTATGTGGTTGGGAAAGTCCCACAAATATCCCTCCGCTCCTCATTTATCATTTTACTTAAGATATTCTAAAATTTAAGGAACTCGCATAAGTTCTGTTGTTCTTTGTCCTTTTTTCCTTGTCACTCACTAATAGCATTATCACATGCTAAGCATATTCTGAGACTGAAACCAGCTACATTCTTCTTCTCAAGAACAACATCTTTATCTGATCTCAAGTAATAATCTAACTAGATAGATCAAAAAGGCTGCACATCATGCATCCATCCATCATATGCATCCAACATCTTATCTATGTCAGAACCATCTCTCTCTATTTCTTTCTCTATATATATAAAATATAAAAATATAAAAAGAAATGAAAAAAGATAGAAATAACTTGCGTTGAATAAGCTCTAGCTTTTTGGTTATTTCACTCTATGAGTCCATTTGATCTGTTTACAAATACTATTTCCCTATAATACAAGGTCCCTGTGACCCAATATAGATACGAAACCAAAACATTATAGATACAGAACTTGACATATTTGAATGAAAACAATATTTTTTGAGACTAAAAAATGAAATAATCAGTTAAAATATCTGTAATTGCAATAAATGGTGCAAAATCAATTGCAACATGTACAATACAAGTATTGAACCTTAACTCAATTCTAGGATACAACTACTTCAATCAAATAATAAGCACCCACACAATAGGGGAAGTAGAAAAAAACGTTTGGCAATTAAGAATCTAGCAAAATTAATTCGTACTGAATTATTTGAGAACAACGTTTCTTCTCCAAAACCTAAGAGAGAAAGTGAATCAATAAGACCAGGACATCAATTGTTTAAGGGGAAGAGAACAACGGAGCAAATAGTTTGTTCTTTTCCTATTCAACCACAAAAAAAGAGTAATGGGTTTTTCATCTTACACAAAAAAAAAAAAGAAGAATAAACAAACTGATCACGATGAAATTTCTCTCTATCCCTCTATTTTCTTAGCAACCAAACAGGTTAAAAAGAGTTCTAAATACAACCCAATACAACAATCCAACTATACATACAAATCTCACAACTATACTCAAAATTCCTCATCAGAAAAATCATTTTTACTTGGATAAGAGTAATAAGTGTGGGACCCATTTCTAAATCATATACCACGTAGACGATTAAGTGGCAGAATAGGTTATAAAGAGGGTACACTATCCGATACATATCCAGAGTGATCAATTAAAGGCCACGCGAGTCGCACGTGGTATCGCATAGGCCCATGGGCTGTCTGAGGATAGGACCGAGTCCATCCTAGACCCTGGATGGACTCGGCCCAGTCTGATTCTTACCTCGACAGTTGAGGGTCGGAAGCTTCAAGGGTCTTCCACCAGAGTCTAGCGGGAAGCAACTCACGGCTCCAGACCCAGACAAAGTATTTAATGCAATCCTAAGTAGGTGCGTGCATTGGGCAAACTATCCTGAGAGAACGACGGCTTGTCAAAGTCTCGCCTCTGACAGGCTCGAGCCATAGGGGACGGCAGAAACTAAGCCATGATAATGCAGATAGAATCACGGTAATCTCGGCCCGTGATCTCTCGAGTAAGTCCTGATGAGAAAATGTACTCGGTCCTGAGATTAAGAACCATGAGATTCACAGTTCCAAGACTATATATATATAAGCCATGCATCCCCGAAATGGGGGCATATATGCATACAAAAAAAAAGATATATATAAAAAGTTTATGAGCAAGAGAACAAGATATACTCATAGAAAAATTTTATCTTTACTACCCTGAATCAAAGATAAACAACTGACTTAAGCATTAGAGATTTTTGCAGGTGGCTTCCCCCACTTCTCTGACCCTACCTAAAGTCAAAAGTGCTTTGGGATAGCATAGACACGTGGACTGTTGGAAGATACGATATCAGCAGTTCAGAAACACGTGGACGGCTAGTGAAAATTGCTCCAACAGTTTAGCGTCGTCTGTGGGAAAGTTTCCTTTGAGTGCGAGAGAAACAGAAGGACTCTCACGGTTGCACTCTCCCCGAATAAAAAAGGCCAGATAATATCAGAAGATGACACCCTCAAGAATGACAATCAGGAGTACACGTCCGGATGTCGAATGGAGCTCCCGTGAGGCACAACCAAGTCTGGAATAAAAGCTGGACTAAATGCTCGCCACCCTGGCAAAGGCAAACTGGAAAGCAGAGATTGCCCACGAGGCTATCCTAGGTTTAAAAGATGAAGTCATAGAAGTGTACAGGAATAACGCCCGTCTCGAAGGTCTACTGGCGAGCGAAGCCAGGAGCGAATGGAGGGAAGACTTAGACGAAGAGGTCCAGTAGGAGTCCAGGGGCCAACCATCGAGGGAGGTCCCCGCCCCATCTAGGTCGCAGATACAGAGGGAGCAACAAAGCCAGACAATGCCTTTCTGAGCTAGAACAGTGGTGGACAGAAGATACCAGGAAAGCTCGGAAGGTGTGCTTCCCAACTGGAAGCAAGAAATGATGGCAGAGCTGAGTAAGAGGCTCGGGGCCCATCACAGCCAGACCCCTGATGATCTGGCAGAGCAAACTATGCAAGGGATCAACCGGACGGCCTTCGCCGACTGGATCCAGATGGAGCCTAAGCCGAGAGACTTCACCATCCCGACCTTCAGGCCGTTCGAGGGAAAACTGACCCCCTCTATCACATATACCACTTTCAGCAGAAGATGGCCTTGGAAACCAGGGACGAGGCTATAACTTACAAAGTCTTCTCCACAACCCTGGCAGGACCGACCCTATTATGGTTCAGATAGCTCCCAGAGAAATCCATAAGCAGGTTCAATGATTTCTGCAAACTTTTTTTAAGGCAGTACGTGGGTGCCCAGAGGCAGCAGAAAACTATGCGAGACCTCGACTGGTTAGAACAAACCCCGAACGTGTCTCTGAGAGAATACCTGCCGCGCTTCCTGGAGGTGATGTCCCTAGTACATAACCCCGACTCGATCCAAGCTGTAAGCTCGTTAATCAGGAGCCTGCAGCAAGGATCAATGCTATCCGACCATCTGATTTTAAACTTTCCGTATGATATGGCGGACGTCCAAGCAAAGTCGGAAGGGGTATTCAGGGTACTGGAAAGCCGCCAGAAGACGCCCAAGGCCTCTGCCACAATAACAACAGCACCGGTGCAAACCTCGGCCACGCAAGGGGTAAAGAGGCCTGTGCCAAACCAAGGGCCAACCCCGAAACAGGAAGCCCCCGCCCAAAGCGATCAAGAGGGCCGCAAAACAAGGAAGGCGTCTCGTGACCCACTGTCGAAATACAAGCTCAACATGCCGATCGACATGATCTACCTCCAAAATAAGGACCGAGGCATTTTTAAAGACCCACCTAAGTCCGGCGTTCCTGAGCACATAAAAAATAGGAACAAGTACTGCCAATTTCACAAGGATCACGGGCACGATACCATTGACTGCCACAACCTTTACGGGCAGGTTATGATGGCGATCCATGCTGGCAAGTTGAAGCAGTACATGAAGACCAGCAGAATCCAGCCACAGGAAGACGAGGCCAGACTCAAGAAAGGCAAGCAGACCCAAGCCTCCATGTCAGGAGAGCAGGCCCTGAGGATAGTGCCGACCATCGTGGGCAGACCGAAGCTAACCAAGGGTCGAGTGGAGAAGGAAAAATACCTCAAAAAGACCGAAGGAAGGGTGAAGCGCCTGAGAGGGATGGGCCATTCCGTCAACCATCTGATGATGGGAGAAAGTTGCACCTCTGCCGCCCCCATCGCCTTTACCCAATAGGATTTACGGTATGCTTACCTCACGATGACCCCTTGGTGATTAAACTGCAAATCGACTCCGTATTGGTTAGGAGAGTTCTGATCGACGGTGGGAGCAGCGTCGATATCCTGTTCCTCAGCACGTTTGAGAGCATGGGCTTGAATCGAAACGCACCCCAGCTGACCTGTCAGCCACTATTCGCTTTCGACAAAACTAAGGTCAGCCCTTTGGGCATTGTGACCCTAAAAGTCTGCACCGCAAAGAGATGCTTGGACGTGGACTTCATCGTCATCGACTGTCAGTCCTTCTTCAATTTCATCATGGGGAGAGGCTAGATCCATGCTATGCATGGGGTTGCCTCTACCCTCCACCAGGTCTTACGATGTCTATCAAGGGATGGTACTTATACGATAGACATCAAGGGATATCAGGCATCCACGAGAAAATGTTTTTCGACTGCCTTGAAGGGAGTCGATGCGAGCAGGAGCGCCTTGACAGGAGACAGATAGCAATCAAAAGACTGCCTGCCAGCATACATGAAGTGGATCGAAGAAGAGTCTGATGGGCCAGAGTCTACAATTGAAGAGCTGGTAGCGGTTCCTTTGAAAGAGTCAGAGCAGATGAAAGTAGTCTTAATCGGGGCCCTATTGCCCGAAAAGGAAAAGAACGAGCTATTGGGGTCCCTGAGACGGAACGAAGATGTCTTCGCGTGGTCACACGACGACATGCCAGGGATAGACCCCGCACATGCCTGCCACCAGCTGAATATAGAGCCTAACTTCCCTTTGGTTAGGTAGAGACCCAGGAGGTTCGTGCCAGAGAAAAACAAGGCAATCAACAAGGAAGTAGAGGCGCTACTAGAGAACGGCCTGATCATGGAATGCGTATACCCATGCTGGGTCTCCAACCTGGTGGTGGTGAAGAAGAAAAACGGCGATGACTGACCGTACTTGTATAGACTTCACCAACCTGAACAATGTCTGCCTAAAGGATAACTTCCCCCTACCAAAGATCGACCAAATGGTAGATGCAACAGCAGGATTCGACGGGATGAGCTTCCTGGATGCCTACTCTAGATATAACCAAATTCCCCTATACGAGGAAGACCAGATTCACACGGTGTTTATCACGAAACGAGGTCTGTACTGTTACAGACGCATGCCTTTTGGTTTGAAGAACACGGGGGCAACCTACCAGAGGCTCATGAACAAAATATTTGTCGGGATGCTAGGGAAGATTATGGAAGTCTACATCGACGACATGGTCGTAAAGAGCAGGGAGGTTTCAGACCATCTGGGACATCTGGACGAATGCTTCCAGATTCTAAGACACTGTCGGATGCATCTGAACCCTAAGAAATGCACGTTCAGGGTGTCATCCGGCCAGTTCCTAGGGCATATCATGAGCAGAAGGGGCATTGAGGCCAACCTAACTCAGTTGTCCTCAATCGCAGGTATCGAGAGACCCTCGACTATTCGGGAGATCCAACGCCTAGCCAAGAAGATAGCCGCTCTCAGCCGTTTCATCTCCAAGATGTCCGACCGGTGCAAGCCTTTCTTTCAGTGCATAAAGAGAAGCTCCACTGTCGCCTAGGGGAAGGAGCAAGACAAGGCGTTGATGGATCTCAAGCTGTATTTAAGTCATCCGCCTATCCTAGCATCCCCAGCAGAGGGGGAGCACCTGTACACTTATTTGGCGATGTCTGAAGTAGCGATCAATGCTGTACTATTCATTGAGGAAGACAGTAAGCAGAAGCCAGTGTTTTACACAAGCCGCATGCTCCTAGATCCCGAGACGTGATATAGTATGGTATAGAAACTGGTCCTCGCTCTGGTCAACGCTAAGAAGAGACTTAGGCAATACCTTGAGGCACACCCGATCACCGTGTACACGGATTACCCTATCCGGCAAATCTTGGCCAAATCGGACCTATCGGGACGACTAACCAAGTGGGCCATTGAACTGGGGATATACGACATCGAGTATTGGCCTTGAGTGGCGAAGAAAGGACAAGTCATGGCGGATTTCTTCGTGGAAATCAGATCCTTCGGCGAACTGCATGACCCGCTTCAAACATCTCGGCCTCGCCTCCCTTCAGCTTGGACCCTCTACACCGATGGATCCATGAATGCCTCGGGATCGGGAATCGAGACAGTCCTATAGACCCCAACAGGACTCAGAGTAGAGAAAGCTTTGAGGCTTGGTTTCCAAGCAACAAACAACGAGGCGAAGTATAAGGTGTTGCTACAAGGTCTCGAACTAGCTCTGCACTTTGGGGTAGAGAGCATCACAATAAAAACTGACTCGCAATTGATCGTGGGTTAAGTTAGGGGAGACTTCGAAGTAAAAGAGCCGAGACTACACAGGTGCTTCTCCAAGGTAATGGGGGTGAAAGCCCGCTTTAGCAGTTTCGATATCGAACAGATTCCTAAGGAGATCAACCAGAAGACCGACGAGTTGGCTAAGAGTGTGTCGATCAGAGGAACTACTGGACACGCAGAGATTCTCCTAGAGGGTGAGAACATGAGGGACCCTTCAGAGACCTCTACACGCCACGTGTTTGCAACCGGCTCCACAGACAAGGGGTGGATGAAACCCATCACCCAGTATTTGTTATTAGGGGACCTACCCCCAGACCCTCAAGAGGCAAGGTCGATCAGACTGAAGGCTGCCAAATACTCAATAATGGGGGAGTGACTGTATAGGAGATCGATAATGGGACCGATGCTACCGTGTGTAGGTCCCGTCGAAGCACAGAAACTGATGGAGGAAATCCACGAGGGGGCGTGCGGCAACCACTCTGGCAGATGTAGCCTCGCCCACAAGGCTCTGACAGCTGGATATTTCTGGCCATATATGATGATCGAGGCATCCCAATTTGTCAAGAAATGTGATAAGTGCCAAAGGTTCACCCCCTTGAAATGCTGACCCGCAGAGGAACTCCATTCAAACATAACTCCTTGGTCGTTCGTCAAGTGGGGCCTGGACATCGTCGGAGAACTCCCCAGAAGTCCAAGGGGAAGAAGGTACGTCTTGCTGGCCACAGATTATTTCACCAAATAGGTAGAGGTTGAAGCCTACATAACCGTTAATACGGCAGACACAATCAACTTCATTTGGAAAAACATAATCTATCGATACGGATTCTAAAAGAGATACACACTGATCATGGCACATAGTTCCAAAATACCAAGCTTAAGGAGCTATGTCAGCTATATGATATAAGGCTCAGTTTCTCATTCGTGAACTACCCTCAGGGAAATGGCCAAGTAGAGGCAATGAACAAGGCCATATTTAGCAATATCAAAAAGAACTTGCAGGAGGCTAAAGGCAGGTGGTTAGAAGAGCTACCGGCCATCATGTGGATCCATCGAACCACGGAGCGGAGGTTGACAGGAAAAATGCCATTCTCCATGGTTTACGGATCGGAGGTTGTGATCCTGACCGAGATTGGCCTCCCGACCCTTCGCTCCGAAGTGGTAAAAAATGCCCCACTAAACGAACAGTAGCTAAGCCACAACACATACCTCCTGGAAGAAACGAGAAACATGACCCTGGTCCATCTAGCCTCATACCACCAGCAGGCCAGGTCCTACTACAAAAAGAAAGTTAGTGCTCGTTGATTTAACATTGGGGATTGGGTCTTGAAGGTCAGAATAGAGAATTCCTCGAAGCTCGACTCCAACTAGTTTGGATCCTACGAAGTGATCAAAGCACTTGACAATGATGCGTATGTCTTGAAAGAATTCAAGACCGAAAAGACCTTGCCAAACACGTGGAACGCTCAGCACTTGAAAAAGTATCACGTGTGAGACACATGTAAATGTTGTAAGACCCATGTAAATGCTTATATAGTTGAAAAGCTTAATTCCAAAACAAGTCAATTTTTCTGCCACATGCATCTATCCTTTGGATTGCTATTGAAAAGGGTTTGCCCACAGCGGCAGACCCCACGCACTATTCGCACAATCAAAAATTGTGCTGGATTGCTACGGAAAAGGATCTGCCCACAGCGGCAGACCCTACGCACTATTCATACAATCAAAAATCACGCTGGATTGCTATGGAAAAGGGTCTGTCATTATGGGCAGACCCCGTATACTATTCGCACAATCAAAAATCGTGCTGGATTGCTACGGAAAAGGATTTGCCCACAGCGGCAGACCCTACGCACTATTCGCGCAATCGAAGGATATGCCCATGGCGGAAGACCCTACGCACTATTCACGTAATCAAAGGATCTGCCCATGGCGGCAGACCCTACGCACTATTTGCGCAATCAAAAATGTACGAAGGGTCTAACCACAGCAGATTACACCAATTATAACGGCGAGCACACGGTATTCTTTGGTAAAAGGATCTACCCATGACGGCAGACCTTACGTGCTATTCGTAAGCATTAAAAATGTATGAAGGGTCTGCCTACAGCGGATTAAAGAGGGAAAAGCTGCACAATCAAAAACTTGCCAGCAGAGCTCGAAAATGATCGTACTATGGGAATCACATCGTGCAATAAAATGCTTACTGATGGCCCGAGAAAACGTACGAAGAGGAAAGAGCTGCGCAACCAAAAACTTGCCAGCAGACCTCAAAATCGATCGTATTATGGGAATCATATCATGCAATAAAATACTTGCCGATGGCTTGAGAAAACGTATGAAGAGGAAAGAGCTGCGCAACCAAAAACTTGCCAGCAGACCTCAAAATCGATCGTACTATGGGAATCATATTGTGCAATAAAATGCTTGCCCATGGCCCAAGAAAACGTACGAAAAGGAAATAGCCGCCCAGCAAAAACTTGCAGTCTGCCCTCAATGGAAAGTAGGGACAGGGTCTACCCGTCGGAAGTAGACCCTCCCTAAGGAGCATCTTAGCAACGTGAAAAGCTAAATGAATGCAAAGACAGGGTCTACCCATTGGAAGTAGACACTCCCTAAGGAGCATTTTGGCTACACTAAAAGCTAAAAGAAAGCAGGGTCAGGGTCTACCCGTTAGAGGTAGTCCACTGCAAGACCAGGCGTGAAGACACAAGTTAAAACCAAACTTTATTTATTATTTCCTAAAATAAAAAATGCATGGTTGATAAGGATGCGTATTTGGAGGCTCTACTTGTAAGGAGCGGGCCTTGGACGGACTCGTAGGGACATATCAGAGTGGTAGCGTCCTGTTTGCTCCTTATAGGAGCCAAGCTCGGGCCTTTTCCTCTACAGTGACAGGTCTAAACAGTGGTCAACCGACCCCTGGAGCTGGTTCCTAGTGCGTTCCCATTTGGGGTCGGAAAAGTCCAGCCACATGCGCAGGTCGAATTCTGCTAAGTCAAGTCATAACAAAAGTTATACATACTTAAAACCAGATGAGCCGGAACTCACATCCTAATCTCAGAGCTAGTCTTGTCAATCATGGCGCGAGGAGAATTCACTAAGAACTCGAAATCATGTACGACCGAGCCAAACCTGAATGCCGGCCACACTGCCGACAAGGGAATGGCGTCGTATATGATATCTGACCCTAACCATAAACGCGGTCAACAAAAAGTAAGAGAAGGGAATAAACGTGAGATAACTGCACTGTTTCTATTATTTAAACAGATGGGTACAGTGAGGGTAAGCTTTACAAATGCACAGAATAAGAGTCCCTAATTACCCCCAGCTAGGGGAGCGCCGCCAGGCTCGACACTTAGACCAGATCTGGCAAAGGGCAGCATACCAGAGTCAGAATCATCGCTAGACAAAATAACCGTGCCAGACCCATCGCCAGTTAAGACTTCAGGGTCAGGATGACCACCAGGAACCTCTGAGGTTTTGCTCTAGCAGACCGGGAACGGGGACGAGCTCCTTGGCAACAGAGGTAGATGTAGAGGGCTTGTCTTTTTCTTCGTCGAGCATATTCAGCACATCAGTAGGGTACACGATATTGATCTTATCCTCTAGCTACTGTATATAGTACTTGACAGAATAGTGGTCCCTCTCGATACCTTTCTGCTCATCAAACTGGTCTGGCGTAACCACCTCTGCATGACCTTCGAATTCCCTGTTCTCCAAGCCAGTCCTGTAGCTCTCCGCAGAAAGGACATCCACCTGCCTATGATACCTCATTTTCAGTTTCTCTGCATCCACCAGTCTATCCCTCAGTACCGCCAGCCTCAACTCCACTTGCAACTGTGACAAGTCAACCAAAAGAGTGTTAATGTAGGCAAGGTCTTCGCCATACTTGTGAGATAACTCTACATGAGCCCCCATCAATTTTTTTTGATCCAAGCAAAGATGTCGGTTTACCTCATTGGATCGGTCGAGTCTGCGATGCAGGGAATTGGCCTCCAGTTTGGCTTTTGCCTCGGCTTTCCTCACCTCTTTGGCATCATCGACGGCTCTGTCACGAGCGATGAAAGCTAGCCCCATCTCCGCCCCTACGTTCTACAGCTCCTGCTCTTTGACCCTGAGCTCGGTTTGGACCAGCTAGACGGCCTCGGATTAAGCCAACCTATCAGCCTCAGCTTCACGTCACGACCCTAGCCTTAAACTAGATAATCGTGTGGTACTTAGTACAGTCCGTCGCACTAAATCAGCCTACCAACACTCAAGAAGGGACTTAGAGTAAACTTTTGAGATAAAGTGGTAAGGATGAGAGAGTTTAAGTGAATGAAAGCTTTGTATTACTCTTAGAATGCTTAGAACTCTCACAAATGGGACTTGTATAGACATGAACCCAAGGGGTCCTTTATATAGGCAAAGCCTAAACTAACCAAGGATTAGGATCGTGCCAAATGGCATGATCTTACAAAGGGTCTAGATTATTCTTAACTAAAGTTATAATATCTACAAAGATATTTACATAGAGAATTCTAGAACAAATATGGTCTAGATCCTTCTAAGTGGTTCACCCATCATCTTTGCTCTTCCAAGTCATTCTAGGAGCTTTTAGGACCGTCCAACCCATCTAGCACCATCCGGCCTTGTCTAGAACCTTCTAGGACTTAGTAGTGCCAACTAGAGTCTTCTAGCATAGCCAAGACCTCTCTTGAACATTCTAGAAGCGTCCACCATGTTCTATGGTCTTTCTCCATCCTCTTGGGTGAGCAGTATATATGGAGGATCTTAGAGCCATAAGCAATAATATTTAGATTTTTGGGAGCCAAATGAGCGGGGCGTAACACCCTCCCCCGCTCAAGTTCACGATGTCCCTGTCACGCCATCGACTTTGAACCGCTCGATATGGTTTTTGAATTGCCACAAGGCATCTTCATGCTCCCAGCTAGCTTCGGCTTCAGGCAAATTCTTCAATTTCACTAAGTATTCTTGATAATTAGGAATACAACGTCGGCGGTTCAAGCGATCAGCCAAGATGCACTCTACCTCTTTATCAAAAGAGGTTACCACCGCAGTAGGAGCCCTTTTGGATTCGCCCCTTGAAAGATCTCCCTCATCTCCATGGTAGGGTTTTAGCATGCTAGCATGGAAAATAGGGAAAATCTTTAGCTTGGCAAGGAGTTGAAGCTTATAAGAGACCTTATCTACACGCTTGAGTACCGGAAATGGACTTTTGTATTTGTGCACTAACTCTTTATGTACCTTCCTTAAGGTTTTGAATTGTTAGGGCAATAACTTGACAAGGACTAAATCCCCCTCTTGATACTCAACGTGCCTCCTTTTTTTGTCGACCCATTTCTTCATTCTTTTAGAAGATTTGTTCAAGTAGGCTCTAGCCAACTCTGCTTGTTCATGCCATGCCTTAGCAAACTTGAAGGCTGCAGGACTCTTCCCACCGTAACTTATTGCTAAGGCATGTGGGGTCATAGGTTGTTGCCCTATGACTATCTCGAAGGGACTCTTACCCGTAGACTCGCTCCTCTGGAGGTTAAAGGAGAATTAGGCTACATCAAGTAATTTTGCCCAATCTTTTTAATTGGTACTCACAAAGTGCCTCAAGTATAACTCCAACAAGGCATTTACCATTTCCGTCTAACCATCGCTTTAGGGGTGAAAGCTAGTAGAAAAGTTCAAGTCTGAACCCATCAACTTGAACAATTCTGTCCAAAACCTTCCAATGAATAGAGTATCACGATCACTTACAATGTTTGATGGGACTCTCTAAAGCTTCACGACATGCTTCATAAAGAGCCGTGCAGTCTCATCGGCAGGACAATCAGATGAAGCAGGTATAAAGGTGGCATACTTACTGAAGCGATCAACCACCACTATAATGTTGCCAAAGCCCTCTGACTTAGGCAGGCTAGTGATAAAATCCATGGAAACACTTTCCCACAGCCTCTCAGGAATGGGGAGAGGTTCTAACAATTTGCCCAGTGATTGTTGTTCTACTTTATCTTGGTGGCACACAAGATAAGTTCGTATGTAGGCCTCGACATCATCCCTCAGTTGAGGCCAATAGTAGATAGATTTGATAAGAGCAAGAGTGCATTTCAGACCTGGATGACTAGCCCACAAGGAATCGTGGCACTTTTTAATAAGCTCTTTTCTTAAGTTCCCCCCACTTGGGCACATAGAGTCGATTGCCTTTGGCATAGAGAAGTCTGTTGTCCAGCTAAAAACGTCTCGTCTTTCCTTCCGTTACTAGGGGCAGCAGGCTCTTTGCAAGAACGTCATGTTCCAGTTCTTCCTTGATTTTCTCTATCAAGATGCTATCGGGCCTGCTTAAGGCAGCTAACTCCGCTTTTCTGCTTAGGGCATCTGCCACCACATTGGTCTTACCGGGCTTCTATTCATGCCTGTAGTCAAATTTTGCCAAGAAGTCTTGCCATCGTGCTTGCTTGGGACTCAACTTTTTCTGAGTTTGAAAGTAGCTTGTGGCTATGTTGTCAGTCATGATCGTGAAGTGAGTACCCAACAAGTAGTGTCGCCATACCCTTATGCAATGGATGATTGTAGTCATCTCTTTTTCTTGCACTGTGTAGCGTCTCTCGGTATCATTGAGCTTGCGGCTTTCATAAGCAATCGGACGCCCTTCTTGCATTAGTACTCTACCAATAGCAAAGTCAGAGGCATCTGTATGTAGCTCATATGCCTTTGAGTGATCGGGTAAGCTGAAAACAGGTTCTTCGCTTACCGCCTTCTTCAAGTCTTCGAATGAAACTTGACACTCAAATGTCCATTCCCAAGACTTATTCTTCTTGAGCAGGTTAGTAAGTGGCACTGCTCTTGCTGAGTAGGACTTGATGAACCGCCTATAATAGTTCACAAGTCCGAGGAAGGATCTTAACTCTGGCACCTTAGTAGGAGGTTCCCACTCTTGGATAACTTGCACCTTGGCTTCATCCATCATAAGTTTCCCATCCTTTATCTTATGCCCTAGGAACATCACTTCCTCTTGGGCGAAGGAGCACTTCTTCTTCTTGATGAATAGTTGGTTTTCCCTCAAGACCTCGAACACCTTCCTCAAATGCTCTAGGTGTTCTTCCATGGTCTTGCTATAGATGATTATATCATCAAGATAGACTACCATGAACTGATCGAGGTAGGGATGGAATAACTTGTTCATGAGGGTGAGAAGGTAGTAGGTGCATTGGTAAGACCAAACGGCATGACTAAGAACTCATAAGCACCATACTTTGTCATGCATGTGGTCTTGGGCTTGTCCCCCTCTACTATGCGCACTTGGTAGTATCCTGAGCATAGATCAAGCTTTGAGAAGTATCTAGCATTCCCAAGTTGATCGAACAAGTCAGCAATAAGCGAAATGGGGTACTTGTTCTTCACCGTCACCTTGTTAAGAGCCCAGTAATCAATGCACATCCTTAGTGAGCCATCTTCCTTTTTCTGGAACAACATTGGGGCACCAAAGGGAGCTTTAGAGGGTCTAATGAAACCTGTATCAAGTAGCTCCTTTAGCTGTTTTCGGAGTTCCACTAACTCCGGAGGGGCCATTCAATAGGGACTCATTGCAGGTGGCTTCGTGCCTAGCTCAAGCTCGATTACATGATCCACATCCCTCCTAGGTGGAAGTTTCTTGGGCAGGGCATCAAGCATCACATCTTGGAATTCATCCAAGACAGTTTGTACGTCCATGGGTAGGTTACCTTGAGGTTCCAATACTTCATCATCGTGCTCCTTTAGGATGGCTAAGTAACTCTCCTCCTCCCTTCTCAAGCCCTTCTTGAATTGGAATGCAGAGAGTACTTTGTTTCCCGCTTTTTTGGACCACTCCGTTGGTACCACACAAGCCTTTTCACCATCCATGATGCACATAGAGTTGGCAAAAGGAACAGGGAATGCCCACACTGCATCAAGGAATTCCAAACCAAGCATTATCGCAAAATCATCCATTAGCACTACTGATAAGTTGACTTGGCCAGCCCATGCACCTAGACTAGCCATAACATTATGAGCAACCCCATGGATGGGGCGTGCTTCCGAGTTCACTGCCTTGAGGGAGCCCCCTCCATTGGACACCCTCAAGCCCAACCGCCTAGTTTCCTCAATAGAGATAAAGTTGTGGGATGCACCGGTGTCAACCAAGGCTTTAGTGGCTTTTCCATTGATTGTTGCATCCACGAAAAGTAGGCCCTTAGCTTGTGACTTAAGGGCCGATCGCAAAGCATTTAAGAGTTGTAAGGAACCAACATGTGCACCACCGTCCTCTCTATCACCTCCTTCTTGGCTTGGCTCAGAGGAAATTAAGGCAAGGCTTTAGTGGCTTTTCCATTGATTGTTGCATCCACGAAAAATAGGCCCTTAGCTTGTGACTTAGGGGCCGATCGCAAAGCATTTAAGAGTTGTAAGGAACCAACCTGTGCACCACTGTCCTCTCTATCTCCTCCTTCTTGGCTTGGCTCAGAGGAAATTAAGGCATTGAGAGCTTTCTTCTTAGGATACTCGCGTGCCCAATGTGACCCATCATAAAGAAAGCACTTGACTCTTGGCTTGGAGAAGTCACGGTCTTCCTTTTCTTTGCTCTTATCTTTGTGCCTGTAGGAGGAACTATCTTTGTTCTATTTTCCTCCTTTTGTTTGCTCTTTCCCACTCTTTGCTCCACCACCCTTCTTGTCTTTAGCCTTAGAAGGGTCTTTGTTGGTAGAGTAATCAACAAGGCTCTCAGTTACTACAATAGCATCGGCCAAGTCCTGGACGCCACGGCGCTTGAGCTCTAACTTGGCCCAGTTCTGAAGACCATCCATGAACAAGAATAGGGCATCTTTATCTGAATTGTCAGGGACTTCGAGCAAGAGTATGGTAAACTCTTTCACGTAGTCTCTAACACTACTAGATTATTTCTCACCTTCTCTTTGGCATTCTCGAGGAAGAATTTCCTTTTTAGCTCTCTTTTGAAGTCATTAAAGGTGGCTATAGTGCATACCCCTCGTTGCATCTCCCCGTGTCTCCACCTCCAACATAGCATGGCAGTATCGGTTAGATACAAGGCAGCATTACGAATTTTAATGGCATCATCCGTCACACCAGCGGCCTTAAAGTATTGTTCGAGTCCCCATAAGAAGTTCTCAACTTCCCTAGCATTACGAGTACCATTGAAGGTCTTTGGTTTAGATACCTCAACCTTCCTTGCCTCAATGGTTGTTGTGGTGGTCACCCCCGTGGCCACTGCTTACTTCTACAAAGCAAAATCACCACCTATCTCATCTACTCTAAGTAAAACATTACTGAGTTCTCTTTGGAAGAGATCTCGTACATTGGCAATCTCCAAATGAAGGGAATCGATCTCGCACCTTATGTCGGCCTCTAGGCCACCAAGTGCATCTTTGATGCCGCTGTGGATCTCCGCATTCTCGGTCTCAAAACCGTCGCAACGGCCATCTAGATCATCTACATGCTCGCCCAACGTGCCTAAGTTGGACTCCAGTCGAGACATTCTAGCCTCCAAGCTAGTTACCATATCCCTCGACTTGCCGCGAATAGCACCTTTCTTCCCTTCATCACCCCCACATTCAGAAGCACCAACTTCGACGGGGTCAGGAGTTACAGCCATAGTCTTCATTTAGACAATGAAACTACCAAGATACAATGAGCAACTAAAGCTCTGATACTATGCTATCACGACCCTAGCCTTAAACAAGACAATCGTGCGGTACTTAGTACAGTCCGTCGCACTAAGTCAGCCTACCAACACTCGAGAAAGGGACTTAGAGTAAGCGTTTGAGACAAAGTGGTAAGGATGAGAGAGTTTAAGTGAATGAAAGCTTTGTATTACTCTTAGAATGCTTAGAACTCTCATAAATGGGACTTGTGTACAAATGAACCCAAAGGGTCCTTTATATAGGCATAGCCTAAACCAATCAAGGATTAGGATCATACTAAATGGCATGATCTTACAAAGGGTCTAGATTATTCTCAACTAAAGTTATAATATCTACAAAGATATTTACATAGAGAATTCTAGAACAAATATGGNACAATGAGCAACTAAAGCTCTGATACTATGCTATCACGACCCTAGCCTTAAACAAGACAATCGTGCGGTACTTAGTACAGTCCGTCGCACTAAGTCAGCCTACCAACACTCGAGAAAGGGACTT
The DNA here is from genome assembly GCA_002914805.1 of Parasponia andersonii. Taxonomy (NCBI): domain Eukaryota; kingdom Viridiplantae; phylum Streptophyta; class Magnoliopsida; order Rosales; family Cannabaceae; genus Trema; species Trema andersonii. The sequence goes on along the minus strand of JXTB01000526.1, from coordinate 184,691 downwards.
AGAGTAAGCGTTTGAGACAAAGTGGTAAGGATGAGAGAGTTTAAGTGAATGAAAGCTTTGTATTACTCTTAGAATGCTTAGAACTCTCATAAATGGGACTTGTGTACAAATGAACCCAAAGGGTCCTTTATATAGGCATAGCCTAAACCAATCAAGGATTAGGATCATACTAAATGGCATGATCTTACAAAGGGTCTAGATTATTCTCAACTAAAGTTATAATATCTACAAAGATATTTACATAGAGAATTCTAGAACAAATATGGTCTAGATCCTTCTAAGTGGTTCACCCACCATCTTAGCTCTTCCAAGTCATTCTAGGAGCTTCAAGGACCGTCCAACCCATCTAGCACCATCCGGCCCTGTCTAGAACCTTCTAGGACTCAGTAGCGCCAACTAGAGTCTTCTAGCATGGCCAAGACCTCTCTTGAACATTTTAGAAGCGTCCACCATGTTCTAAGGTCTTCCTCCATCTTCTTGGGTGAGCAGTATATATAGAGGATCTTAGAGCCATGAGCAACAACATTTGGATTTTTGGGAGCCAAATGAGCAGGGCATAACATTCGGCTAACCTAGCGGCCAGCTCCTCACACCGGACCCCCTCGACACTCAAAGCATGTGCCACCGCACTGCCGACCCTAGCCTCGTCCAGGCTCCGATACAGGTCGAAGTCTGCCCTTAACATGGCAAGGATGACCTCGCTCTGCTCGGCCATCCTAGTTCGAGCATTTAGCTCCCCGATCAGCTCCCTGATTCGAGAGGAGTAGAAAGACTGGACAGCGGCTAGCTGCAGAATACAAGAAAGCAAGGTCATCATTCAGCATAGATGCAAAAAAATATGGGAGTAGCAGCAAGCCGAGCGAAACCTGCACAATGCTGCGGTTAGCAACGACCTCAACGTTCTCCAGGGAAAGTGCTTCCAGCTTGAACTCCGTAGCCAGACCATTTCCCTGGGCATTGCCTATGTCTGAGGAATGCAGCTCCGAACCGCCGACCGTGAGGTCGCTGTGTCCAGTGAACTCCATCGGATGAACTTCAGTGGATTTTTCTGATTCTCCCGAGGCGGTAGAGTTTAAGACGGTAGGAGGTAGCTCTGCCCCTCTTCCCACCAGGCTTTCCTTCCCGGAGGATAAGTCGGCCTCGCGGCCCCACTTCATAGGGACAATGGGAAGGGAAGACAGCCGAGATTTCAACCTCGGAGCCCCTTCACTGAGCTCAACAATCTCCCTACGGGAACGGGCGGTACCGGACCCCGCTCCCACCTTCGAGCTAGAGCTAGGGCAGAAGTGGTCGGCATAGAAGGCTCGCCAGGTAGGCTCGAAGGCGCCCCCTTTCCGTACACAATCTTCATGGTTGGCACCTCTCAAACTATGAGCCTGCTCACCTCGGGAGCTGGCGCTACCGACGTTTCATCTCCGGTCACGAACATACTTTCTAGGTCGTCGTCTGAACCTGTTCTTTGGATGACAACTCCTGAGGCCTCATCCTCCGAGGACATCACCAAATGCTGACTAGCGGGGACTTTGGGGCGATATTTGTGCAAAGTGGTCTTCCCCTTGACCGGGGAGAGATCCGCCGAAAGGCCGACATCTGAACCTACAAAGGCAAGCAACATGGTTAAAATGCAGCCATAACCTGACCGATGGAGCCCAAACATACAAAAATGAACTCACCCTTATTCCTCTTAAGGGCGATAGTCTCTTCCCTGCGGAACCTAGCACACTCCTCAGCCACGAACTTCACGGCCTCCTCGAGCTCATGGCTAGTCAGAGCCACCAGGTCGTTAGGACCCGTCACCTAGCTCAAAGCCGTAACCTGACAACTCACCATGGCGATACGAGTCTGCTCATCCAGGCAGAACCGGTTCAGAACTAAGGCATCTAGCTGACTCCGCAGGTGCTTTGTGATGACCCAGGTATCTAGCAGGAATGGAAGGTATAAGACCATCCTGGGCATCATATTCATCACCTGGGGATTCAAGATGGCTTGGATGTATGGGCAATCCCTAGGGGATCCAAAGATGACGATCCCCTCCAGCTCCCTGAGCCACCCCACCGACAATTGCAGCTCAAACCTGCTTTCTTCCGCAGAGGCTGCACAAGACAAAATATCGTGAGCAATAACAGATAAGGTGAACGCATACCCAAAAATCACGACCTAGTACTTACTCTGTAGAAAGAACAAAGGAACTTGGAAATGCTCCCCATTCACTCAAGGAGAGCATCAAGCCCCTCCAACGAAGTACAGCTTAGAGTAGGAGTCCTACTGCTTGTCCGATCTCAGCAAGCTCCAAAAGATATGGCATCCCGGGAGCGGTTGGAGGTAGAAGGTGGGGTAGGACTCTTTTTGGGGATGACGGTGAGCTTGTAAGTATAAAATACCACCTCTAGGTCTATATGCATGTTGTAGAGAACTGACAAGGCGGAGAGCCCCATCAAGATCATGACCCCATTAGCATTCAACTGCATCGAGTGGATCCCCGTCAAAGCAAAGAACTGATAAATCAGGAGAGGAAGAGGAAACCGCAACCACTCTAGATGCCGCCTCCCCAGAACGATGGAGCTTTTTGGAGTAGAGGGGTAAAGGTACCAGTCCACTGGGCTGTCGACCCTCTCTAAAATGACTCCACCGAGGAAGCAGAGCTGCCTCCTCAACTACCCTAATTCGAAGTCCGTGACGGGGCGGAGTTTTTGACTCATATCGTGGGCCATCGTATTAGATGTGGTTGAAGAAGACGAAAGGTTCAAATAAAAAAAAAAAAAGATGCGGAAACCTTAAGATTTGAGAAAGCATAAATACTTGGAGATTTTGGTAAAGTGAAAAATGAGCGTAAGTGCAGCTTTTATAGAGGGAGAGCCGAAGAGTTTTTCCTGGAGAAGGGCAGGGCAAGGAAGACGAAAGCGTCAGAATTTCAAAATTTGTGACATGGGGTGGTGTGCCTTCGCGTTGGTAATTGGGGAGCCACTTGTATCCCTCGAATTGGAGGAACGGAGAAACGATTTCCCCACTTGATGGATACAAATTCATCAAATAGAGAAATGGGGGCAGTTATGAGACCCATTCCTAAATCATAGACCACGTGGACGATTAAGTGGTAGAATAGATCATAAACAGGGTACACTGTCCGACACGTATCCAGAGTGATCAATTAAAGGCCACGCGAGTCGCACTGGTACCGCATAGTCCCATGGGCTGTCTGAGGATAGGGTCGAGCCCATCCCAGACCCTGGATGGACTCGGCCCAGACCTACACAGAGCATTTAATGCGATCCTGAGTAGGTGCGTGCATTGGGCAAACTGTCCTGATAGAACAACGGCTTGTCAAAGTCTCATTCCTGACAGGCTCGAGCCATAGGGGACGGCGGAAACTAGGCCATGATGATGCAGAGAGAATCACAGTAATCTTAGCCCGTGATCTCTGGAGTAAGTCCTGATGAGAAAAGGTAATTGGTCCTGGGATTGAGAACCATGAGGTTCACAGTTCCAAGACTATATATATATAAGCCATGCGTCCCCGAAAATGGGGGCATATATGCATACAAAAAAAAGATATATTTAAAAAGTTTATGAGCAAGAGAACAAGACATATTCATATAGAGAAAAACTTTATCTTTGCTATCCTGAACCAAAGATAAACAACTGACTTAAGCATCGGAGAGTCTTTACAGGTGGCCTCCCCTGCCTCTCCGACCCTGCTTGAAGTTAAAAGTGCTTTGGAATAGCAAGGACACGTAGACAGTTGGAAGATACGGCATCAACAGTTCAGAGACACGTGGACGGCTGGTGAAAATCGCTCTAACAATAAGAAACTCAAAAATTGTCTACGAGGGAGTGGGAGAACCCTAATTAATTTTCCAATTCAGATGCAAATCAAATTGTTTGAATTTATTAAACCCCATGAATTGTTTGAACTTTTTTTTGGGTAAAAAAATAAAACTGACACAGATGCAAGAGAAGAGAAAAGAAGAAGGAAATTTCGAGGGTACGTGCTATAGATTGAGTCGAGTTCATCAATTACCAGAGCTCTTCGATGGCAGAGGAGGAATCTGATTGAGTCTACTTCCAGCTTCGTCCATGGCTGGAGCTCGTCAGTGGTTAGAGGAGCTGATTGGATCGAGCATCGTCAATGGCTGCACAGAGGAGGAAAGAGCACGGGTCTGAGTTTTGAGTAATATCCCAAAATGATTAAAAAAAATCGTTTTATCAATTTTAGGCTATTTTTGAGTTGGGCTTTGGAAACAGTTTTGTGATACAAGCCCTCCAAACAACTAACTCCGTGTTTTCAAAGTTTTTGAGTTTAAAAAAGTGGATCTGAATCTGATACCTTTTCTTTAACATTTAAAAAATTAGTTTTTTATTGAAAAAAACACAAAAAACAAAAAGGCGGAATATATAAACTTACTCGGCTTGCTTATATATACTTTGTTTTTAATGTTTTTAGAAGATCCAATTCTTAATTAGATGAAATTTTAATAGATAAATAGTGAACTTATACTCAAATTTGAAAAGTAAAAAATGTGTATGTGAAATTCTTTTAACTTTAGAATTAGTAACATAATTATTTTTTATTCATATCAGTTATTATAGTTTGAGATAAACTAAGGCGTGCTAGTGAATTGAATTTGCAAATAAATTATTTCCTTTTTTCACCTGCTTTTGAATTTTAATTTTTTGAAAAATTATTTAGACAATAAGATTAGAGAGTACCACAAGTAGAAAAACAATATTTCAAATAAATAATCTTTTACTACAATAATTGCCTAAGAAAATGTGTAATTGATTAAAGAATTGTTATTTGTTTTCTACTCTACAATCTCATGTTTGGCATAAAAATTTTGAAAAAAAAAATGATAAATATAATATTGTTAATGAGAGATATGAATGAATGCTGAAAAAAAAATTCATGACCAAATTGCTAAATAATTGAAACAATAGGGCTTCAGTGGGGCAAAATTTCTCTCATTCGAATAAATTCTAATGAATTTTAGATGGAATATGTCAAAATGGCATAAGATGTCAACAAAGAGATTCCTTAGCTACTTAATGTGGTGCAAGATTTTCACATGCATACTAAGCCAATAATAAATATATTCTAATTGCATATTAGGCCTCTAGAAGTTATTAATACCACTTTCATAGTAANCATGTTATTACACTAATGATTGTCGAAGTATCCCAATATAGTGTAAAGGTTCAATACCTTAACAGAGAGAGAAATAGAGAGAGTTGAGTGTACTAAAAATACAAATAATATATTTATGAAAGTAATATTATGTGCACATGCATTAAGATCATGTTTGTTGATTAACCAAATAGCAGTTTTTCAGTACAATGCAATTTTCATGCTTTACGGAGATGAATTCACTGTGTGTTTAACACGTCAAATAGCTTTAATTTAATCTTTAGGACTTATTTATAGCATTTTATTTGTTGGCTCCAAGTAAGCATGATGTGGCATTCATGACACTAATTGTGTTTTAATACACTAAGTTAGATTAGATTCAACTTAATCGTGTAATGTATTTTTGTGCATTATAATTATTAAGTACTAATACTATATTTCTCTTATTAATTGGAGTCTAATTTATTTATCTTTATGTTTAATGATTGGTTATGGGGCTAGGTTCCACCAGATTATAATAAAACCTGTCACATGGGATCATAAGTCAAAATATGACTAGTTTTCACTTTCTCTAGGATTCACTAACTTTGGTTACGCTTAAGTGTATAGGAGTCACCAGTAATGTGATGACTATACAAATGATGTTTTAGAGCTGGACACATGGAAAGAAATGTGCAAAATACCCAAAATACCCCTTAGAATTTAAGTTATGTCATTTCTTAGTCATTAAGTATCACTTTTAGTCCAAATCTGATCATTTTTTTTTTCTCTCCAGCCATGACCTAAACCTCTCTAACACCTTTCTACACTTCTCTCAGCTCCTCTTAGCTATATCCAAGAGTTTCCAAGTGGTAGAACTCAAGTTGGAGCTCTAGAAAGCAAGATAGATCAAAACTAGTCAAGGTAATTCTTCTAGTTCTTCTTCCTAGGTCTTGTTTTTTAATTTCAATTCTCTTCTTGTTCCTACTTAAATAATGATTCATTCAAGTCTTCTTGAGTCCTAAAATCTAATTCTAAGCTTTGAAAATCAGTTTGGTGGAGGTAGAAGATGAAAGTTTCAACAAATGCTCAAACTACTCAATGTCAGGCTTAATTGGGATTTTGAGTTGTAGTTGATTTTTCTTACCACAGCCCTTAAACCAAAGCCTTTATTTGATGAATAAAAGTCCTAGAAAACTTATATATTGCAGGAAACATAAAATCTAAGTAGAAGATTAAAGTTAGACCTAAAGCCCCAAAGTTTGTTATTTATGGAGTTAAGTGTTTTCATGTGTAGAAGATTGTATTTTTTATATTTATAATCTGATTTCTTAAACTTAGAGCATATATTTTATTGATCCTATTATTTATCACACTCTTTTATTTATTTTTTCTGCTTGCTTTCAATTGTACATGTTTTTTTCTACTTTATTTGTTCGTTTGGAATTGCTGTGCCCTTTGGTTACACCTTTTCTCGTTGGCATCTTCTTTCTTTTTCGTATTTTCTCTTTTTTTCTTGTTGTTCAATGTTTTCTTTGATATTTTTGTTCTTTTTTTTGGGATTGTTTAATTCTTTTTCCTTCACCTTTTCTTGTTGAATGTCTCAGCTAACTATCTTTGTCATAGGTGTTGTTTGTTTTTGTGGTGTTGTTTTGTATATTTTTGTCTTTCATTTTATTGGAGAGATTTATTTTGTTAACTGTTATGGGGGGAAGCTGTTTTGTTTGAATCTTTTCTGTTGGTCTCTCTGGGCATTCATTTTCCTTTTGGTGTTCACTTACTATCAATTCCATAAACATTGCGCCAGAAATCAATGCTTTCACTGTATCTCTCCAGGTGTGTCACCGGTGCCATATACAACTGCAAGCCATTCAAGTTAAGCTCAGCATCATATGCACAAATATGTTTCAAAATGCTAAATTCGAAAAAGTTGCATTCTACAGTATATTAGAGTATTCTAATAGATATTCTGTTTGCTTAGAAATTAGACTCGCATAAACCAACAGTCACCTCAAGACACTAATGTGACAAGAACAAAACATACCGTTGCATGTGAAGGAAGTATAAGACCTCCAGGTCTAAGCCAACGATCTCTAGCAACAATCACACTCCCCAACATGCTCTAATACAAAAGGCAAGCAGATCTTACAGAGGACAACAATAGTTAATTATTTACATCACAGCCAGCAAAAGATGTGGAAATTACCTCATACAAAAGCATGTAACCCATCCACTCTGAAATTATAACATCAACTTCCTCATCAATTATAACGTCCTGCAAAAATCATAAGCCAAGCTATGTTTCAGCGATTTTGTTTTTTAAATCAACTGATTAAACATAGAATTAGAGCCTCTTATAACACAACTACGCTTACACAGTTGGAAAATGCAGACCATATAATGTGTATATGTGGGAATTAGGTTGTATATTTTATTGTAGGTCTTAAACTATGATTTACAAAATTTGGAAATATCCAAGAATTAGGGGAGGTACTGTTCAAATATTTTTAAAATGAAATGACACCATTTAGAGGCAATTGAACTAGTTTTCATAAAATTATATGTCATTTTGGATCATTTTATGCTAATAAACTAGTATTCATATTTTAATACTTTTGAATAGTTTTTCAATACTAGCTATCAGCTAATAAATACCTTAAGTGATTTGTACACTTCTGAATCATTTAAATATCAAGTTTCCTAGATTGGTAAAAGTTTTGATTTCGGTCTTATTCAAGTATCTTGATGCATTCTTTTGGTAAAATATGTATTTTGAATAATAGTAATTTATAACAGCTGATTAGCACACCAATCTTTAAAAGATATTAATCCTTTGAAAGATATCATTATATGAAACATACTCATTCTTGAAAGTTAGGAAATGGCATGTGCATAACACAACTTACATGAAAATTGAGAATTTCATTATAGAGTATTTAAAAGTAAGTACCATTGTACCAATTTTATAAGATAAGTTTTAATGGTAATTGCTAGTCTGTCAGAGTTGGGTAGGTAAGTATATTGATATAGACTCTTCCATTGAAGCGGGACTTGCGGATCTTATGATATGTCTCATGAAGTGGGACAATATTAGCGTAGTGTGGGATGGCCATTTGATAAGGGAAAGAGTTTTCAAAAACCTCATATAATGATCACACCTTATTTTTACTCTTAGCTAGAGTTTTCACCCAATGTTATCACGGTCTATCGACTTACGGGACTAATAATGTACTAAGGGCCCAACTATGAGTATTTTTAAAGAAAATTCATGGACTCAAATGTTTAAGAAAGAAAAGTGTACAATGGGAACTTGATGAGATTTTAAAGCATACATGAGCATGCATAGTTTTTATTTATTAAGTTTTAGCTCATTTTAGTCTTGTGATACAAATGAGGAGCCATACTTTAGTGTTGAGTAGCTAGTTACTTGGCATGCCTTTTGTCACCATGATCATATAGATGTGGACGAGCTTGACCTATAAGCGATATTTTTATTTTGAGATATTTTGATGTAATGTAAATACTATTGTTGATGGCAAATTAAGCTGGTGAAAACTTCTTTTGATTGTACATTTTGTAAAAATACTTTTAACAAGAAAGGTCATTTAGTTATTTTTATTTAGACCTTTTAGAAAGTTTAAATTTGCCCACTTTTTTTTTAAAACTGAAGATATGATTTAAAAGAGAATAATACTCCATAGTTTTACTGTATATGACAATATAGTTAAACAAAGAGGTGTTACAACATTGGTATCAGAGTGAAAGTTTAATCATTTCTCAAGACTTCCTATATATGCATGATCATGTGACAAAAAGCTCAGTTAATTAATAAGTTTTAATTTTCTGTATTAGTATTAAATTTGATGCCATATGTTATGTCTTTATTATTGACTATTATGTTTAGATCTAAGTGAAAGGGCAATTATACGGGGAATCATTCCAAAGGCTAAGGGTCAAAACTAATGAGCAAATGGGTGATAGTAGGAGTAATACTGAAAATGAAATCAATAAGAATGTTGTTATAAAATGAGTCAAAGCTCAGTAAGTAAAACTTATAGTTTAAGAAAAGTTCAATAAGTAAAACTTACTGAGCTATAACCACACAATTGTTTTTGTTTAGAGGTTTTGAAAAGTTCAAATTTGTCCATCTTTTCATAAAGCTAAAGATATAGTTTAAAAAAGAATAATATTTCATAGTTTGACTATATATGACAATATAGTTAAACTAGGAGTGTAACACTTAAATACCATAAAAAAAAAAAAAGTTGACTAATATGCAAACTAATAAAACATTAGGAACAAGTGCCAAAATAATTTAAATGTATATTAAGAGATCCCAGTTAATTGTGTAAACTGTCTAACTCACGTCATACTACGCAATAAAATTATTATTATTATTATTATTATTATTATTATTATTATTATTTTAGATATTGTGTTCATTTTCCTCTATTAAGACGATGCATTGTAAAATGCCAAAACAAGTTCATCATGGGATCCACACTATTTATTTTTTGTTTTTCTCTTTCAACAAAAAAGTTGTACAAGTTACTCGATATATGAAATTGTGTAATTTTTTTCTTTTAGTTAAAAGTAAAATACTTTTTTTTTCATTTATCAACAAACGAAAAAAAAAAAGATAAATTAGCAAATAAAATACAAGAAAGAGGAAGAGTTATGGTCCACTTAAAAAGTAATGATGCTATTCTATATCTCTTAATATCGTTATTTGATTCAAACGACTAGAATGTTCATGAGTGGTTTGGAGATGAAAACTTAAAACTAACTAAATAAGTAAAATTCTATTTAATTGACATAAATATTTACTAGAAAACCAAACCAAACAAACCATGTATAATCAGTTTGGTCAGTTCATAAGTACAGATTGAATAGTTTTGAGCTATTATAGATTTTTTTTTCATTATGTTAAATTAATTATTTAGTTTTTTTTTCACTTACATGAAACACTTGCTTGAAATTTTTTTAAAAGGGAACAAAATTTGGTAAAATATAGAAAATGAGCACACTTTCTATATTCTATAATGTTTTCTTTTTTTGTTTTCAAAGAGCACATTGGATTCGTGTTAATTAAATATAGTATGATCACTTAAACTAGTTATGCGAGCTAATCATATCAACACTTTAATCAACGCTTTGAAATTAACAATTTTGGCATGATTAATATGTAATCAAATTCTTTTTCTAAACAAAATTCAAAATTTGTTAATCACATTCATGTTAACTCATGTCAACGCGATTAATAAATAAGTTGATATGCTCCTCAAATTAAAAAAATAAAAGAAAAAAAAGGTTGATATAAATGCACGAGTAACTTAGCACAAATTGCCACGCACAAATTATTAGGCACGCGTCTATGAAAAGGCTGAGAGTTTTGACAATAACACACAGCCTGTTAGGCTTAACCATGTGGCTACCTATCCACTTACACTTTTTTAATTTTTGAACTCAGTCCTTCTATCAAAAATGATTCTTTCACGTATTTCAAAAAAAATATTCTTTTACATTTAACTTAAGACAATTAGAAAGAGAAAACAAAAAATCACTCACTCAAATATTTACACTTTTTTTATGGCATAATAAACTCTAATCACATACCATCACCACTCTACTTAAAAAAATGATCGTTTTCCAACAAAAAGGCTCATATAGCCAATAGCCTCAACAAGAAAAGGGCAAAAACGGGAAAAAAAAAACCTTGGAAGTCCTTTTTTTTTATTTTTTATTATTAATTTTTTAAAATTTAGACTTAAACAACAAATTAAGACAAAAAAAAAAAAGAAGCAGCAGTCTGATACTTTACCCTTTCAATATTTTAGAGAGAGAGAGAACTACATAGAGAGGGATAGAGCAAAAGAGAGAATTACATAGAGAAAGAGGGAGAAAAAAGAATAGAGAGAGAGAGCTTTAACCGGAGAGTGGCGGAGGAGGGGTGGTGAGAGAGGAGAGAGAGAGAGAGAGAAAAATGCAGATTACTAAGGAAGAAGAAGACCTCAGGTGGTATTAATCCGCAGGATCTATAGCGACGACTAATGTGACGACATTAGTCGTTGCTATAGCCTTTAAATGATGTTGTTTCATTTACATTTTTTTTAGATAAAAAAATAGATAAACACAAATTACTCGCTCGAATTTTACTATAGCTTATAGCGATGATATTGTCGTCGCTATTATGATTTAAATAAAATTAAATTTTCAGTTATAAAATAAAAAACAAAATTAAATATTTATTTACCTATAGTGATGATATTTTCATGGATCCCAAAAATTTTGGGAGACTTTATATCGTTTTTCCTAAACTATAATTATTGCTATAAATATTTTTGTCAATTTTTTTATAAAATTTTGTGTGGTTTTTAATGCCAATATTATAGCAATGATTATTTGAAGTCGTCGCTTTTGTTATCTCATATAGCAACAACTCCGTTGTTGTTAAAGAAATCTTTGGTTAAATTTAATACTTTGAATTTCTATAGCAACAACAATGCAATATCGTCATTTTATCAACAACAAATTATCCTCGCTATATATGTCATCGCGTGAAAACATCAATATTTTGTTCGAAAATTAGGGAGCCGACAATAATGTCTAATATGATTAATAGAAAGCTAAAACTCTTCAATCAGGGAGTCCAGACTCTAGACTACACCAAGTTATCTAATAATCAACAATAATGCACCCTAAGCATATTACAAAAAGAATAAATATTCTACACAATATCTGATAGTATAAAAAGTAACGTGCTAATCATACACTTTAAATTTTATTTTAATTTCATAACGTGAATGCATAAGTTTCTATTTAAATTAAATCTGTATAGTTGTTAAAAAGACTGTATAAAATTAAAACAAATATAGTGGCAGGCTAGGTCCTAGGTGATTTAACCTTTTGAAAAACGTGAATTTTTTCCTGAGAAAGAGGAAAATGCCAATAGTAACTGTTATGTTTTTAGATTTATCATAGTAATTGCCTGCTAAAACTTACTCAAAATACTAATTTTAAGTCCACGTGCGAACTCAACAACCATGAGTCCCAAATGTGCTCAATGGAATGGTCTGTGGGTTGGGGGGCACTGAATGGATCTTTATTTTGGTTTTGGGTTCGAAGCCCAGAAGTAGCCTAACTTCTGTGAAATTACAATTTTTGTGAGAGATTAGCGATTTTGTCAGTTGTAGTTAGAGTTGTTAAGATGACCGGCACTTAGCACGACATGACTTAAGCATGACACAGTATGCCAAAATACGATAAACTAAGCATGATATGGTACGTCTGATGGCCTAGTATAATACTGTCCATCGATAAAGTATTACACATTAGATATATATTATTTTAAATTATATTTCTAATATACAAGTGCCAACCTAATTGAGAGTCAATCTTATAATTAATTATGATTTGTAATATTTCACAAGTTTATTTTTTGTACTTTTTTGGTGTTAAAAAATTTTATCTTTAATTTAATATGTTAATTTTTTGTTTTTTCATGTACACATGAATAGTTTGGGGAAAAAATAAGTTTATAAAAAGATACTAAAGTTAAGTAAATTTCATAAATTAAATGAGCCAATTTTGGCAAAAATAGACTGATTCGTCTAAGTACGTGGGCTAATGGGTCGTACAAAAACTAGTAATTCAGAATTTTGAGCACGACACGATAAATACGAAAGCACATTTATACCCAACTTTAATAAGTTGTGCTGAAATAATACGACATATTTGATAACTCTATTTGTAATTATATTATCTGAATTAACACCTTTTACTCGCTGAAAAGTCTCGTCTTGGCCTTTTTTTTTTTTCTTTTTAGTTAGTTATGTAAATTTATATATTCAAAACCATGTTTATTGAAGCACAAAAGAAAACTCCTACTTTTAGTTTAAACTACTTTTAAACGAGGTATTAAGCTAAGGAGAATGGGGAAAAGGACATGGATAGGAGTGACTTGGGCCTAAATGACTTTTTTGTGGGATCATTATTTAAAATGATATTTTTAGGAGTATGAAAAAAATTTTAACATGTGGTTTAATTTGTTTTTTTAGCCATAAGGACTCCAAAAAAATATCATAAATAATGGTAAAAAAAATTTGATCACAAGTCAAAAAGATTTTGACACTCGTAAACATGTCATTTCAAAAAATAAATCATAAAAACGTCATTTTGGCCTAAATTACTCATACCCATGTCCTTTTTCCTCGAAAAGTGCTATTAGCAGTCTCTTTTGCCACTTGGGAAATTAGAGTCTGTGTCCATTTCAAAACTAATTTCAGATTTGATTGGGTTATAATTTTAGTTAATTTTAAATAGATCTTATTTAATTATAAGCTATAAAAATTAATTTTGAGTTAATATTAGTTAGTTTATAATTACTTTAGTTGAATTTTACAGGTTATAATTAGTTCTCACTCCCCCCCCCCCTAAATCACCCAATCTCTTGATTATTAGGCATAGTAAAATATCAATTATGCTCTTAAAAAATATCCATACAACCTTCATATGATCACTTTTATTAGAATTTTGAAACTTATTGACGGAACGATGTTGATTACTATACATTTGTAAATTTAAGGACCTAATTAACAAGAAAAAAAGTTCAGGAGTTACATTGCCAATCTACGACAAATTCAAAGGGCTAGCATGCCAAAAAACCTTAAAAAATTTATAAAAACATTATTTGGGCCCAAATTAGTCCTATCCATATCCTTTTTCCCAAGGATTGTTATCAATACTCTATTTTCTTACCCGAGATATTAGAGTGTATGTCTTTTTTTTATACTTCGTTTTAGTAAATATTCGTTTTTCTTCTTTTATAACTAAATGGCCAAGTATATGTATTCTTATACTTAGTATATCTACTTATATACCAACTTTAGTTTATATGCTGAGCATATTAATTTTTATATTAAGTATATTATATTTTGTACTTGATATATACACTAATATACTAGTTATTTGCTATAATATTTGAAAAATTGAGATTTACTTAACATTTCAGATGTATCATCAGAACTAGAAATAAATATATTTCTCTAACCTAGAATTAATAATGAAGTTCTAGAGAAAAAGATGTAAAGGTCATATGTACCCTAAATAAAGGAATACAAAATGATATACTCATTTTGCTTTACGACCCTTTCCACTTTTTAATTGTAGTACTTGATATGTAGATTCTAGTAAAGTATCTCATATTTTAATAATATAACAAATCATTATAATATTTACATGTCAAATAATAAGAATAAGAATGGAGAATAAAAAAGAGAGCGATACTAGCACTCCTCTTAACTAAATTATACTTAAAATTTCTCATAATCGTAACCACCTAATAGAAAGTTTTTGAAGATTATACTAGATTTAAAGTAGTACTTGGTAGTATTTTTTTTTTTTTTAAAAAATAACAGCTATACACTAACACCATTTTTCTAGAACTACTATTTATGAAAGAACCCGAAATAGGTTGTTGGTAATGGGAAAATTTGACTAAAATTTCAAAAAAAAAAAAAAAACAAAATGAAAAATCCTTTATTTGTCTATTTTTTAATAACTCAAGATTTATTTAGAAAAATAATACTTTTAAAATTTAGAAAAATACCACTTCTTACAAATTTGATAAAGTACTTGATATAGTCGATCAAGTTATTTAAGGTAACAAGTGTTGTTAGCTCAAGTAACTTGATTAGTTACCCCTAAGTTACCTTATTGGTCACCTTGAGCACTATTGAAATGTATCAATTTTTAAAAAGTGGGAGTTTTCTAAATATTTTTAGGTGCTATTTTTTAAAATAAACTTTTACAAAATGATATATTTCTAAATAATCTGGTAATTTCAAAACGTTTAGCCCATCCGGAATTTTTCAAATTTTCAGACTTTGGGCCTGAATTTTTTAAGAAGCCTGTTGCTTGTCATTTTCTTTAACCACATTCGCATATTTGGGCCCGAAGACAAACTCCAATCATTTTGAGAGTAATTAGCAAATGATCCCTCTTACACTTATTTTAATAAGGGAAATTTTGAATTTATATGTTAAAGGTTTTTAGAAAAATTTAAAAGACCCATTTTCAAGATTTGTCGAAAATTTTTGGAATTCTTTAGAAAAATTCTAATTTTAAAAATATTTATAAAAGTATCATGTTTTACTAGTTAATGAGTTACTTAAGATAATTAGTCAAGTTACTTGAGGTAATCGGATTAGTAACCTTAAGTAAATCTTGGTTACACGAAATAACTTGATTAGTTACCTTGAATAACCTTTAAAAAGTATCAAAGTTTTAAAAAATGATATGTTTATAAATAGTTTTGGAAAGTGATATTTTAAAAATTAATCAGGAATACCTGTTTTCAAAATCAGATTTTCATAAAAACCTGTTTTTCATTTTTATTGCATAAATATCTATTTTTATACCTGTTTTTGGATAAATATATACCACCACTATTTTACATATGAAATGTATACCACGGTATATATTTCATGTATTAAATATATACCATGGTCTACATTTCATGAAAAAAAAAATTACACTAAAAATTGGCACACATTTTAATATATATATTATAGGTTAAATTTATAATGAAAAATGTAAACTGCAGTAAATGTTTACATTGTAAATATATACCATTCATATTTTACACATGAAATGTGTCTCATGGATAAAATTTATATTATAAATACGGATTACTTATTTTTTGCATATGAAATGTTGACTATGAAAACAAGCATTTTTGAAAGAAAAATTAAAAATAGGTATTTCTGAAAATAAGTTTTAAAAACCTGGGTGTCAATTTCTTATGGAAAAAGTTTGTAAATACCCGCTTTCAAAACCATATTTTCATAAATACATGTTTTTTATCTCATAAATACCAATTTTTATACATTTTTGAGAAATGTAGATTACTATTGTTTTACACATAAAATGTAGACCACAATATATATTTCATGTATTAAATGTATACCGTAGTTTATATTTCATGAATAAAAATTACACTAAAAATTGAGACATATTTTAAAATGTATATCATGGGTTAAATTTATAACGAAAAATATAAACAATAGTAAATTTTTATATTGTAAAAGTATACTATTCATATTTCACACACGAAATATGTACCTCATAGATAAAATTTACATTGTAAATATGGACTGCTCATATTTTTTCAAATAAAATATGGATCATAAAAACAGATATTTTTGAAAGAAAAATTAAAAATAAGTATTTATGAAAATAAGTTTTAAAAACGGATATTAGATGTAAATTTCTCTTTTCAATTTTTTAGATTATGGGGCTGAATTTTTGTAGAAAGCCCATTTAGTAAATGTCCGTATTTTTATAGCTAAATGACGATTTTACACTAATGTTTTTCAGAGAACATATCAGATATTACTATATCCTTGATACTATAAAACTGATATAGATCTATCAAAACTCATATATTCATTCCTTCTGCGATTAAATAAAAGGACATTTTATAAAAAATGTTAAGAAAATGGCCATTTTGCTATGAACACTAGGTTAGAACCCACTATTTTCATACTCCAAATATCCAACCTGCTCCATAGCCAATAATAATAACAATAATAATAAAATACCAATAAAAAATAAAAGCTAAAACTTGTTTTTAGCCCCTAAATTTAAGATCTAGTCCCATTTTGACTACTGATTTTTGAAATTGTCTATTTATGACACCCAATCAATGAAAGTGTCCAAATTTGGCCATTTCGTTATTCTTCCATTACAAATAGACAGAAAAAGTTCCCATTTAGGCCCCAAACTATTATAAAATCTTATTTTGACCCTTAAATTTTAAAACATTCATAGATTAGTACCTAATTTATCGAAGTGCCTCATTTATATATCTACGGTCTCATTATTATTGAAATAAAAAAAACACATATTACTCACATGAGTCTTTTAACAAAAATATCTAAGTAGTTTGCAAAACAAAAATGAAGTATTGGATTTTTTTTATTAAAAATATATTAAAAAATTATAAATTTATTTTTCATATAAAATCTAGTGATCCATTTGCGTCATTATTTAGTTTTGAAACTTTTTTGGATATTCTTTAGACTCATATTTTTGTATAGAAACTAATGATCCATTTGGTTCATGGTGAATGTCACATTAAATTAAAATATAATTAGGACATATGCATTTTTAATTTTCAAATATTATTTTTGAAAAAATTATATAAAGAAACTCGAAATTTTTGTGCCAAAACTTAAAAATAGAATTTATCCTAATTATATTTAAACTAAATGTAACACTCACATAGCAAGATGATTTTAAAGAAGATAAAAAAATTTGTAATGAAATCATGACCACAAGGGGCCACTAATTTTTTTTATCAAATAAAATTGATTTTTAAAAATATATTTTTTTTAAAATAAAACCTTTTTATTTCTTCCTTTTATCTTGCAAATTGTCTAAAATATTTTGTTAAAAAACTCATGTGAGTGACGCATGGTTTTTTTTTTTTTTTTTTTTACCATAGAGTGACTCTAGAAATGAAAATGAGACATTTTGATGAATTAGGTGGTAAGATATGATTGTTTTAAAATTTGGGGGCCAAAGGAAAATTTCATAATAATTCAAGACCAAAATGAGTATTTTTTTCCGTCAATTTGTAACTAAAGGGTCAAATTGGGACAATTCCATAGATCAGGTGCTATAAAATGGGCCATTTTAAAAGTTAGAGGCCAAAATAAGACACTAAAGCCTAAAAATTAGTTTTGCCCAAAAATAAATAATAATATAGACGGGAGGGGAAAAAAATCCGACGTGGCTTAATGCCTTTCTCAGATTTAGCAACTATGCAGCTCTGATTCTAAATTCTATCCACAAAAAAATGCACCACTCCACCGGTCACTGCACTGTCTGTTATCAGCCAATCAAAACTTTGCTCCCTATATCAAACGTTACCACCATCTCATTTCCGAAACAACAGATACCCAAATCATTATAAGAGAAATAAATAAATACATAAATAAAATTAGAGAGAGGAGGGAAGAAATAATAATAATAATAATAATAATCGAGAAATCCCAATTGGGAATTGGGATAGTTTGGGTTAGTCTTTGTTGGTGGTGGGTTACTTCAATGGTGGGTTCAGTCTCAAAACCAGCGCCAACCACCGCCGCCTTGTATAACCCATCTCCTTCTTCTTCCTCTAAAAGACCTTCACCTTATCATTTTTCACTATTCAAGGTATTTACGATCTGGGTTCTTCTTACAGCAGCCAAATTAGATTTATATTTAAATATTTTCTTATATTGGTCATTTTGTTTTTTTTTTTTTTTTCCTGGGCTAGAATCCCATTTCAGATACCAGTGGATTCTCTTCAAAGCAGAGCTGTTTTATAAGAGGGCAATTTTGTAGCAGACTACTTGTTGGGTTTAACTCTAATCATGCTCGAAGAAGAAGGCAATCAGGTAGCAGTTATGAACTTGCTGTATATTTGGATACAAAGATGTCAAGTCATAATGTGAATTTTCAGTTTGTTTCGAAGTTTTTTATTTATTTATTATTTATCGCGTCTGCTTAATAAGTTCTGGCATTAAATTCTCTTTCTCCCTCTCTAGTAATAATAATAATCGCGGCCTTGTCCAATGGACGTGCGCCACATGTACTTGGTTGATCATACCAAAATAGAAACCGTGTCCCACCCAATAGCAGAGTCAGAAATTTAATTGGTAAAAAAAATTACTTTGGTAAAATAATATAAGAAAATTAGAAAATTTTTCTTGACAAAGTAAAATTGAAAATTTTTATTATTTTTAAATAAGTTCATAAATGTATTACGATTATTTTATAATAACTTCGTCGTCAAATTTATTAGAAATTCTTTTAATAATATATTACTAGATTGTTATTCGTCCATCAATTTTACATTTGATTGCATAGTTGATTCTTCGTAGTGTTTATGACAAAAAAATATTCTCTATAATTGCAATAGCAACACATAAAATTAAATTTGTACTTAGTAGTTTAATTAAAAACATCAAATAGAAGCCGTCTTAATCTTTTTATGAAACTTAATTCAGATATAAATACACTTATAAATTTTCGACTTATAATTCGGTCTACATTTATAATTCTCACATCTTCACAAAGTCTAAAAGATTTATTCACTAACAAATATTAAATTGTTCTCTTATAAACATAATATTATATGTATGTATATATATATATATAACTAAGCTAAATTAATTTTTAATTATTTTGTTTATGAGTTAGTACACATATTGAATGATGAGTAATGAATTTTATGAAGAAACTATTGAAATGAGCTTCATAATTATAAAATGTAGTCTAGAGAAAAAATCAAATTTTAGAAAAGCAAGTATAAAATTTTATAACTTTAAAATAATTTTTATATAAAAATCTCACATACTAATTTTATTTTTTAAAAAATCAGGGGGGTAATTGCCCCCTGGACCGATGTAGCTCTGCTACTGGTCTCACCTTACCAAGTGATAAATTCTAAATTTGTTGTCCTAATTCATATTCGATGAGTAATAAATAAATCATATGTTATGTTAAAAATTCCAATGAAATAATAAAGTTAAAAAGTTAAGTATGTTGTTTCAAATTTAAAATGACGTGTGATCATAAATTTGACCTAATTGGTAACTACACTCCAACTACAAAATTGATAGGCATATAGAAAAACCTGATTAAATATGGGAAGCTTTTTATTAGTATCAAATCATTAATTGCTGAAGAAGTCTTGGGCACTATCCCAAGTTTTAAATGTCATTAATTCTCGTACTCTTTTTAGAGCAATTTGAACTTGACACATAACCTACAGCATGACAATCAAGACACCTTTTTTTTTTTTTTTTTTTTTTTTGCCCCTTTTGGTATGACCTTCTCGTTTTCCTTTCGTTGGATTTTGAGGATTTGTGGTGTCACCAAGTTGTGTCCTTCCATTAACTGAAGAGAATGTGGAGAAGGTTTTGGATGAGGTGCGGCCTGGGCTGATGGCTGATGGGGGGAATGTGGCCTTGCACGAAATAGATGGCCTTGTTGTGGTACTCAAGTTACAAGGAGCCTGCGGTTCGTGTCCAAGTTCAACCATGACACTGAAGATGGGGATTGAAACCCGGCTTCGAGATAAAATACCAGAAATAATGGCTGTGGAACAGATCCTGGACACTGAGACTGGTCTCGAGCTAAACGAGGACAATGTGGAAAAGGTTAGATAAGTCTACGTTGGAAAAGGTTATATGCTATTTTTCGTTCAATCTCATGTTGCTATGTTATAATGCATGGTCCACGCATGAGTCAAACACCATTATATTATAACAGTCAATATTATTTGTGATAACAGGATTACTCTGAAAAATGAGTGCAGTTTATTTCCATAAACTGCGAAAGTTAACAAGGGAGTGAGTGTTGAGTGTTCTTGGCCCCATCACATATTTTCATATGTATGAGGCCACAAATTACCATGTAGCGGTGACAAACATTCAATTAACAAAAATGTGTTATTGTGCGACAAACATTCTCCCTCTAGCTGCTACCAGAAAATTAGGTATCCCATCGTAAGTTTGTAAATTCCTTTTTACTACATAGATTTATGAACATGTGTGCTTTATTTTGATATTTCCAAAGTTTTTCTCAAGATATCTTCTATGAATTTAGGCTAGTTACGAGTTTCATGGCAAAAAGAGGAAGACTGCCAATCAAGCAAAATCAAACAAGTCACTAGCTAGACAAATTGAAAACTTGGTAACAAGTAGTTGGAAACAAAGTTTACTTGTGGAAGTTGTAAGTTTCAACTTCTCAGCAGTTCAGTACAAGAAAATTTTCTGTAGTTTGCTGTTTATACATGTCAAAGTGACTGGGTTTTCAAGTATATATAGCCATTTGTACAACTTATCAATAGAAGAAAAAAAAAAAAAAAATTCTTTTTCAGGTTCTCGCAGAGATTAGACCTTATCTTGCAGGGACAGGAGGGGGGATACTTGAGCTAGTACAAATTGATGGCTATGTTGTCAAAGTTCGGCTAAGTGGCCCTGCAGCTGGGGTTATGACAGTTCGGGTTGCACTAACTCAAAAATTGAGGGAAAAAATTCCTGCCATTGCGGCTGTCCAGCTCATAGAGTGATACAGCAAAAGTACATGCTTCATCTACTCTAGTGCTGAGAATTGAGATCCAGTTAGTTGTTCAGTTTAGAAACAAAGTTTTTTTTTTTTTGATAATTAATTTAAAACAAAGCTGTAGTTAAACCTGTATTCATTTTTAATGAGTTTTTCATATATTTACCTTGTACCTAAGTAAGAAATAGTAATTTTTGAGAATGAGAAGAGTGCTATGGAATGATTTTCATGTTTATTACTTTGTTCAACTTACCATTATTCATAGTTGTCTCTTTCATAGAGATGAATGCTTTCTGCCAATATTTTAAGCTGTAAATTAGAAATTATAATGACTCTTCATTTCAGATTGGTTAAATCAAGCACATATGCCGTCGGCTTTCGATCTTGTATTTTTAATATCCTCTCCAACTCTTGGTTCTTTGGTAGAAATTCCAAAAGTCCGCACTCCCATTTCACTTGGCGGTTTCTGAAGTGAAAATTTTGTGCTTTCCATTTCTTCTCCATTTTCAGCGACGACTTTCTTCCTGATTCAAAAGGTTTCTAGCTGCAGTGCTACTTGTATCCACGGAGGGAGATTCCAAATTATTGAGATACATAAAGACTTTAAATGATGCATCTTCATCAAATTTGGTAGACGAGCAAATTACTTTATTGACTTACGATGAGCCTGTACAGCTCTGTCCTATTGTAAGCAGTATCCTGATCTTACAATACATGAAATCTGATTCTCATGTGGCAAGAGGTGAAAATGAACAACATTGCTTCCATCTTTAACCCGACTTGACTGATTAGACCCAGCTGTATCTGATATTGGGACTCAGTTTACATGCAGACTTAAGTTCTTAATCTCAGTTACTCATTTTCAGTCATTACTGTAGGACTAAAGATTTTGCTCCTCTCAACTACACTTTTCAACACAAGAAAAATAAGATGTTTGAGTTTGAATAGCATGATTACAATGCATGATAAAATTGGGGCAATACAGCCATATGTTACAAAGAGGCTAGTTCAAATGTCTAATAGCCTTTGAGTTAAGTATTTACTGTGTTCTTTTAACTAGTATCAGAACTCTTTATGTGATTAGTAATCCTCATCTTCATCTCTTGATCTGACGAACCTCCGGACAACAGCAGCAACGGCACCAAACAAAATAAACAGAGCTAAAGTATCAAAACCGCCACCAATGCCAACGGCCACACTGGGACCTGGTGCAAAGAATGAAAATGGTGACCATCCCCAACCTCCAAAGAAGGGTACGCCATAACCATAGCCATATCCACCAGCCAAAGGTGGGGCAACTGGGGGATTTATGTAAATATTGGTCCTGCCAAGCAAACATATCAATCAATGTTATATGTAAAATCTTCGCATGATTCCCGTGAAACTGCATCTTGTAGAAATGAACAAAATGTTTTTCTAATGCAGAAAATGAGTCTGGAAAACACAAACAAACCAATATGTTTGAGTTGAAAACCTTGATGGCAATGCAATTCTGAAAACAAATTAGTTCAACCCCACAAAAGATTTGCAAAACCCACTTCTCAGATAACATTAACAAGAATTCTTTTAGATCTCTATTTTTCTTGTTTAGAATTAATGTACCAAAGATACACACCTAAGGGAAACAAATCCATATGGGTGAAAAATTAGAACTCTAAATGCCACCAATTGTTTAAAAATGATCTCTTATATTTATGCAAAAGATGCATCCAAACACATAAAATCCCCATTGATGCTCCAGTAAGCATGCTTGATGTACAGAGTTTATTTGGTAGGAGGTAGAAATGGAAGAAAGGAGAGAGGTGAGGGACTCATGAATTGATTTGGCTTAGGGTGGTTGTTTGGTAAGAAGAAATTTAGGAGGGAAGAATTAGACCATAAATCTTAAGTCTTTTAGTTAGAGGCAATTTTTAATCCCTCCACAATTAGATAGATCTTCAATATTCCTCTCATACCAAACACCTCCAACTCATTTTCACTGTCCTTTCTTATGTTCTGTAGCTCTTTCTTCCATCCTATCTTCTCTTCCTCCTATCCGTAATAACCTTCGATATGACCACCAATTGTGCCTCTTGGAGAAACTAAAACTCACTATCAAATTTGACCCCCAATTAGAAGGGGGAAAAATTTTAATAATAAGCTTCAATAATAATTAGAGTACTGGAACTCTGTAATCACCTCTTCAAAACAACTTTACACATCAATATAAGTCCAAACAATCTCAAAACTCACTATTGAGTAAAACCAAACCAAAAACACAGTGCTCAATTCAATTCAAATCACCTAAACTAAACTTCCAACTCAATAGTTGTCTAGAATTTAAACTACCTTGAATTATTGTTGATTCTAGGGGCAGACCGAGGAGCCGAAGATCGGAACGCTTGACCGCCGATCCTACCGCCGCTCTTGGCAGCAGAGGCATCAGAAACTGAGCCCAGTGTCAACACCCCAGCTGCCAATGCAACCATAGCCAACTTAGCCAATTGGTTCTCATTCTCCCTAAACAAATTCAATCATGACAGTACAGAACGCAATTTCAGTCTAAGAGAACACAAATAAACTGAAGAGATATTAAAACTTGAGCAAAAAGAACCCATGATTAATTTTTGAAGCTTTTTCTTATTTACGTACCTGGGAGAATCTTTGGGGTCATTTTGGTGGTAACTACATGAGATGGTGGAGTAAGCGCAAGTGGGATTCTTTGTTTTGAGGTTGTGAGTTGATGGAGACAGAGCGTTGGCCAGAAAGCCCGGTTGGGATGAGGCCATAGACATAGACATGTACATGTTTTGATCAGCTTCTTTAGAGTTTCTTCTACTGAATTCTTGGCTTCTGGCACATGTATATATGTTCTTCTACACGACAGAATCCAATAGATTTTTTTGTTGTGTGTGGTGTGTACGGAGGAAAATGGTCATTCGATTTCCTGATACTGAGGTTGCCACGTGGCGTAATATTAATGAACGAGTTGAAGATTCAAGAGTAATGTTTATATCCCCAGTGGATGTAATTGGGCCTTAGCTAGCACAACCCGAGTCCAAAAGATTTGAGGAAACGGACCTTGATAATGCTGGTTTGTGAGTGGGAAAAGTAAATATATACCCATTGTCATTAGCATATTGTCATAAATATCCATTTTTGCAGAAATATATACCACAAGTATTGTATACTATATGTATAAATTTACACTATAAATCTAAACATAAGTAAAAGTTTATACTGTACGCATATTTTATGAATGAAATATATTACCCAAAATATGAGTATTTTTTGAAAGTATAAAAAAAATATTGTGAAATATAAGGCACAAAAACGGGTATTAGGTGAATATTTCTCAACTCTATGAAAAGTTTCTTCGAAAATGACTTTTTTATGACTATATTTCGACATTTTTAGAACTTTTACGTGGGGTTAAGTAGGTAATTATCATTTTTTTTCAAATGTTTAACTAAATATATCACCACAATTAAATTTTACCACTTTTGGAAAGGAATTAGTTAAGAATCTATTAAGAATTTATCAAGAATGTGTCAAGATCACTACCAATGTCAAGAATCTGTCAAGAATCCATCAAGAATCTATCAATATTGTCAAGAATCTATTAAGAATTCATTAAGAACCCATCAAGATCGCCGCTAATGTCAAGAATCCATCAAGAATTTGTCAAGAATTTGTCGAAACCTTATCAAAAATCCGTCAAGATTACCGCGGATGTTAAGAATTGTTCAAGAAATCATCAAGATCGTCATGAATTCGTCAAAAATTTATTTTAAAAAAGTGGTATAATGGTAGATTTAATTAATGAGGAAAAAAAATGACGTACAACTAATTTATTCCGAAGGAAATAAATGGGCTTCCAAACTTATCATTGTCAATAATTTTTGAGAGACCCACCTAATTTTTTTTTCTCTTTTCTTCCCATTTTTCTTAGGGTTTCTAATACTTTTACCTATAAAAATAAAAAAATTACAAAATATAGAAATCAGACTTTTTTCAAATTTTTGTACAATTCTTATTAGAAAAATATCACTTTTAATTTTTTTTAGAAAAACACCATTTTTAAGATGGTTATTGATTACCAATTTTTGAAAACTTGTTACCGATTACTGGTTATCAGTTATATACTAGTTATAAATACTTTTAGTTACTACTTACTAGTTACTAGAAATTAGTTATCAGTTACTAGTTACTATTTTCAAAAATAGTATTTTTATAAATATTTTTTTAAAATGATATTTTTCTAATGACAACCGTACTATCACACAAAAAAATGCTAACCACTGTATTTTTCAAATTTCTTTCGGGAAATACCATATAATGTCTAATTTTTTCTTTTTCTTATTCTTGCCTTCGCGTAAAAACAATTGTCTCTCACTGAAATTGCCATTTTTTCTGGAGAACATTAGAGAAAACTTCAAAATTTACTAGCAAAACCATAATAGTAATTTTATTGTTATTTTCGATATTTTTTTGAAGAGAACTTGAGGTATTATAGTAGCACTTGACTGATCAATATTTCAGCGGGTCAAACAATATTTTTTTTTAAATCTAGGAATATATATATATATATATATATATATATATATATATATAGTTGCCAATCCAATAGGTATTTTTTTTTTAACCTATGGATAGGTATTTTTTTTTATCTATTGGATCACCATCTAATGGTGATCCATTGGCTATAATGAAGTGCATGAAAAGACGTGCATCATTAATGTTCGTTCTCTCTCTTATTTTTTACAATAAAAAAATATGCATGCTAAATTTTCATTAGTCAAATTGATATCTTTGCATAGGTTAAAAAAAAATACTTACTGAATTGGTGCCCCATATATATATATATATATATATATATATATATATATTCCGAAATGGTCACTAAAAATTATGGACCAGAGTAACTATCTCTCCTTAGTATGTTAGTCTATGTAAGTAGATATTAAATAAATGATACGTAAAAGGGGTTCTTTGCAAAATACACTTTTGACAATGGCAAGGTATATTTTATGAAATACAAGGTCTATTTTATGAAATACATCACTCTTCGTAATTTTTTGAAGATTAAATCTTTTTAAGTTTTAAATTATTTTAAATACAAAACCTACCTATCACTTATTTCATCAAGTGTTCACATTCCAATTAGATATGATAGGTCGAGTTTCTAGATACCTTGTCTAGTATGGCTTGATACTTTGTCTTGTTCTATTTGGTGCTAAAACACTTAAATGTACTTTTTTTTTCTTATCAAGTTTCTAGACATCTTATCTAGTTCTTGTCACCCTTGTTTAGCATAACTCGACACTCTGTCTAATTTTATTTGATGCTAAATACTCAAATATACTTTTTTTATTTTTCCTATCAAGTTTCTAAATACTTTGTCTAATTCTCGACACCTCTATCTAACGCATTCGAGTTAAGGGAATATAAGTCCTTTTATACCCCATTCTTTTTAAAAGGGGTGTACTTCATCAAAAAATTATTGATTAGAGTGTATTTTTTAAAACTCACTATTATAGGGTATATTTTACCTAATTTCCTTATGAAAAAGAGCATGTATGTTTCTTCGGTTCCTTTTATTAAGGAGAAAACAAAATATAAAACAAAAAGAATGGAAAGGAACTTTTTAATAGGTTAACGATTAAAATGACAATTTTTGAACACATTTGAAATCATAACTAAAATAGAGCCCTTTTTGAAATGTTCCCCCCTCCCCTCTTCTTTTTTTTTTTTTTTTAAAATATAAATTTGTTCCCCATTTTTTCTTTCTTGAAACTAAACACTTAAAATTTCTGGACAAAAATGAAGTAGAATCGAAAAGGGGGNCTCTCTCCTCCCTTTGTTTGTTGTCTTACTCAAATTATGAGTTGAAAAATATTCTTAATTTGTGAATTTATCTCGAATCATTACTATCTAGGTCAATTTCCCCAAAATACGGGGGTTTATTTATTCATTCAGAAAAGTCAGTTTCTAAGGAAGGTATTGAGTTATATTTTTTGGGATTCTTAGTGAAATGATCAGTTTTTACGCTTCATTTGAGCTAGTGTCCTTAATTCTATTATATAGCAAAATGGAATAAGATATCATTTACAATATAGTTATATCAAGTAGATTACATTATTGTAAAACTGTTCAACCATCTGCTTAGTATAAAAACCGAAAGATTTATATCAGATATACTAAAAAAAACTAATATAATCTACATTTAGCTTTAAGAAAAAAAGGTAAAGACTTTAATTGTAAGTGAAGTGTAAAGGGGGTCATTTGGCTATAATAGTGGTTTTTTTTTTTCCCCTTTAGTAGTTGACTTTAAAGTTTTAGGGAACTGAAAGTTTTATTCAAGAAATTAGGGAAATTATCGCAGAAAATCCCATGTTTTGTCAAATTTTGATCAAAATCCATGTGTAACTAGAAAAATTGGAGGAACACCTAGAATTAAATTCTTATTCTAAAAAAAAATTTCTGTAAAAATAGTCCATGATTCATTGTGCCTCTCAAGTAGCGAAGGATTCGCTTTACTGCTTTCTAGTAATCCTCTAATGGATTTTGCAGAAATTAGCAAACTCTGTTAACTTAGTAAGCAAGTTTTGGTCGAGTAATGGTCACGTACTGAAGTGCACCAACCACACTTCTATAAAGTTGAACGTTTATAGAAGCAACACATGGACCTTGGTTTCTTTAGCTGCAGGTAGGAAAGCTATTGGCTGTAAGTGGGTTTTCAAGGTTAAATAAAATTCTGATGGCAGTGTAAAAAGGTACGAAGCTAGATCGGTAGCAAAGGGATTTCATCAGCAAGCAGGGATTGATTTCAATGAGACATTTAGTCCTGTAGTTAAGCCTACTACAATCCAGATTGTCCTCAGTATTGCTATAACTCGTGATTGGCCAATTTAGCAACTGGATGTGAATAATGCATTTCTTAATGGGGATTTACAAGAAGAAGTTTACATGATTCAACCTCTGGGTTTTGAGGATGTTTCAGATTCTTCTTCAGTATGCAAGTTAAACAAAGCTCTTGATGGTCTTAAACAGGCTCCTAAAGTTGAAAATCAGTAAAAGCATGATATTCACCTCCCCAGTCAGTTTGAATAGCGTTGACTGAATGCCCATGTTGCAGTTCTACTTGTGTCTTCAAATTAGTAAAGGATTGAAGAGCTTCAGACTTATTTCTCAACATATACACTCATGTAAACCTAGAATAAGAGTTAGTAAAGTGGACGTAATACTTATATCCATTAGTAGAAACAAATGGAGGTGGACCCTATAAGTCTGAATGGATTAGTTCTAATGGTTAAGTGTACGTAGAAGTGGAGCTGGAAAAAAGAAATTTGTGATGTTTACTAAGACAACAAGCATGACAGAAATCAAAAAAGATTTTATTATTACAAGATGTAAGTACACTTTGGACAGTTTTAGCTGCAGGATGTCCAAGCCTACTATGCCAAAGACTAGCTACAGAATCAAAGCTAGAGTTCCTGGTATTATTATTCGAAAAGGAAATAGTGATAACATGAGAAACAGAAAAGAAATGACATTAGGATTGATGTTCAAAGGGTGAAAATGAAGATGGAAACAGCCGAACACTTGAAGAGTCAAACAAATAGAGCCCATTTTCAAGCTCTCCTTGAAGTAAAATTGTTTGGCTAACCTGATCTTTGACAAAACATTTGTTAGAATGAAAACTATTACTTTGAAAACGAATCAAAACATTTGTTAGTGTATCAAAACTAAGAACAAATCTTCTTGTATATTTGATTAAAGAGTATTACTCTATATTTATGCAAGTCTAGCTTCTGTTAGAAGACTAACTAATATTTATTAACGGCTTAACTAAGATCTGTTACAATGAATAACTAACTCTTAACACAAAGCAACTTCGCATAAATACCCTGAAGGAACAGATGATCAATGGATTCTTCATTATTATGATACAATCAACAATGGAAGGATAAACGTAACCAATGGACATCAAAACATTTTCTATCAAACGCAACATTGAACCAACTGCCAAATAAGAAAACATGGTGAAGGTATATAAGAACACCAAATGAACTTACTCTAGTTAGGAATTATTCCATTGCCATGAGAGAAACTATATGAATTACAGCAAATGACTTCACCAGACTCTGAATGTGTCCAAACAAGAAAATCAAACACATCCTTTGCAATAATAATGGATTCAACTAGGTTTGAAATGTAAGGAAAAAGTGTCACGACCCAAAACCCATGCCAGTGGCAGATGGAAAATTTCACAAAGGTGGAAAATTTCTTGATTTATTTGAAAAGTGTCAAAAGTTCTAGTTTTTATAAAAATGGTCCATTTAAATAAAATAATCAGAATTCCATCTCGTGAACCACTCCCACAGTTCGTATATACCACTAAACATAGACTGAATAATAATTAAAAATCACGAAGTCACATAAAAGCCCAAGTATGACCATCATCCACAACAAAAGTCAAATACCAGAATGGCATACATAAGTTCACAGACAAAATAGAAAGCAGTAATCTTAGTTCAATACTAATACAAAACCCAAACAATCCAAACACCAAGAGGACAAATTTCTAGCATTACCAAGAGACGAACTGCAATCAAGATGACCTTTTACTCCTCTTGATCACCGAAATCACACTGGACACCACTTGAGGAAGAAGGTAGGGGGGTGAGCATAAAATGCCGAGTAGAAAAAATAATTACATCGATCGAAAATATTTTAGTGATGGGGAATTTCTGCATGGTTAGTTTAGTCCAAAACATACATATATATATATATATATATATAATCCAAACCGAAAATCCATATATATATGAAAGTAGTGTAATCAAAACTATTCAATTCATATGCACATGACACAAATCAACCCATACCCATGAGCTCTCAGCCTCTCATCTGTGGAAACTCAGGATGATGGCACTAAGTATGCCTAACAGCCTGCCTGATACTTAAGCCCATACCCGGAGGGGATACCCGTGTGTCACCTACCAAACTTGGAGGGGCAACCGAATTGTCTACACCTGCTAAATGGGGAGATAATCAAAAGTAACAAAACTTTGCGCGAGTTTACGGACTTTTACTGACGGTGGGGCATACAGCGCCATTCTGTAAACCCACAATGCTAACACGGTGCTTATATATGATCCTATGACACGTGCAATACATAACTGAAATATGAAAATAATCGTGCTCTGGTTTTTCAGTAAAATCAGCATACTAGGTTTTTATAGAAAAACGGGCCGCATAATGACCCTATTTTTAATATACCCAAAATAACCTATACTCAGAAAATTCCCAGAGCAATACAATATATATCCCATACATCCAATTCCCATCATAGATATTTGAGAAACCAAAAATCACATTTGTTCTCATATATTGCAGAAAATAAGTTTTATTCAAAAACGATATAAAATAGAGGTAATTGAGTCCATGCCTTACTCGAATAGCAATACCACACTATTGAATCCTCAAGGTATCGTTGACGATCGCCCGGAGGGTCGGGAACTAATTCCAAGCCCTCAATCGTCCTCTTGCAAAAAACCAACTTCTCACCGGAGCTTCAATTCCACAAGCGGACCTCTTCGCTGAATTCCTAGCACACAAAATAGCTAGATTAGATACATAACTTGTTCAATTCGGGTCCGGGCCCATACCGGGTCGGTGGTATACAAAACAGATAAATCTCGACCGTCTGATCTCGATTTCTGTGCCGATCACCAAACATAAGCAATATATATATATATATATCAAACTTCTCTATTTTCTGAGTACATTACAAAAATGACAACAAAAACTCAATCTAACGGCCAGATCAAAAAGTCAAACTTAAACTCAAAATATCCAAAAATGACAACTTTCAATCTGGGCAAAATGGGGCTGAGATATATATATCTTGATGATCTTTGAGACGAGACGAATCTAATAGGACCAGTTGGAGGTCGAATGGTGGCCGGAATCATCGCCGGTGATGAAAAAACCGAAACGGCTCCAACGCCTTCGATAGAGGTTTTTCGGCGAATCAGAGGATGGCGACGGCTGGCGAGGGGCGGCAGCGCTTCAGCGCAGCACGAGGATCCTTCGTCGGTCAGTGGCACAGGCGCACGGTGGCTGGAGCAGTGGTTGCAGCTTCCTCTGATGGTGCGGCCGAGAAACACAGAGAGAGAGAGAGAGAGAGGTCGGGGGAGAAGAGAGAGAGAAAAGAAAAGGACAGGGCACGTGGCCCTGTCTTATAGGGCTGTGCAGTTTTTCAAAAATTACACATAAGTCCCCAAATTTCAAATATCTATCAATATAGTCCCCTAAAAATTACAATTTAGTCTTTCTACACAAAATTTTTGTAATTTAATCCCCACAATATTTTATCCGAAAAATTGGTAAATTGTCCAAATTACGCTCGCAAAATCCAGGTTTTTATATTCTCCCCTCCTTAAAAGAATTTCGTCCCGAAATTCAAAGTACAAGTCAAGGTTTACATCACAATACAACTTCTGACTGAAAGTCAAACAAATGAGGGTACTTCTCGTACATCTCCGTCTCGATTTCTCAAGTAGCCTAGTCTTCCTTGTGATGTTCCCAAAGTACCTTGACAAGTGGAATCTCTTTGTTGCGAAGCACCTTCAACTCTCTAGCCAACAAATGAACATGCTACTCTTCATAGGACACATCTTCTTGGATCGGTACATGCACATACTAAACAACATGAGATGAGTCCGGCGTATACTTCTTCAACATCGACACGTGAAACACATTATGCACGTGACCCAACTGTGCAGGTAGATTCAGGCGATATGCCACTGGTCCAATTCTTTCAGTGATCTCAAAGGGACCAATATACCTTGGAGCAAGCTTACCCTTAACTCCAAATCTTATAACACCTCGCATTGGAGTCACTTTCAGGAATACGGAATCACCAGTATCGAACTCTACCTCATGCTTCTTCGGGTCAACATAACTCTTTTGGCGACTCTGAATCTCTTTGAGTCTCTCTTGGATACCTTTGATCTTCTCAGTAGTCTCTTCAATCAACTCAGGTCCAAGAGTAACACGCCTTTCGGGCTCTGCCTAACACAAAAGCGATCTACACGGCCTTCCATATAACAATTCATATGGAGCCACACCCACACTGGTATGATAACTGTTATTATAAGCAAATTCCACCAAAGGAAGATGATCATCCCAATTCCCACCAAAGTCCAGTATGCAACAACGTAGCATGTCCTTAAGAATCTGAATAGTCCTTTCAGACTGACCATCTGACTCAGGATGGTAAGCTGTATTGATATTCAACTGCATACCAAATGCTTTTTGCAAGGCTCTCCAAAACTTAGAAGTGATCCTTAGATCTCTGTCAGAAACTATGCTTGAAGGCACACCATGCAAGCATATAATATTCTCCACATATAGTCTACTGAGCTTAGTAAAAGAGTAGTCCATCTGGATCGGTATAAATTGAGCACTCTTCGTTAACCAATCGACTACCACCCAAACTACATCATTCTTCCTCAAGGTCTTCGGCAAACGGGTCACGAAATCCATCGTGATCTTATCCTACTTCTAGAATTGGCAACGGCTGAAGTAATCCAGCTGGCCTCTAGTGTTCAGCCTTGATTCGCTGACAAGTCAAACACTTAGCCACAAAAGTAGCTACATCCTTTTTCATCCCTTTCCACCAATACTGCCGCTTTAAGTCCCGGTATATCTTAGTACTACTCGGATGTACTGCGAACCTTGATTTGTGAGCCTCAGTTAGAATGGTTTCTTGAAGATTAGGGTCACCAGCTACAATCAACTTCCCACTGAAAAGCAAAAACCCTTCTCTGTTAGTGCTCCAACCATCTAACTGCTCACCATTCTTAAGCCAGTTCGAGATTATCCTCAACTCCCTATCTTGCCACTGACTCTGCTGGACATTCTGGAGAAGAGATGGTGAAATCACAATGTTGCTCAGGTAAGCAACCCCTTCATTCTCAAAGTACTGTAAGTTGTAATCACTAATCGCAACTGAGTTCTTCCAGTCTTCAACCACTAGTGCAGCTAGTGCACCATGAGGCTTCCTACTCAGTACATCAGCTACAACATTGGCTTTACTAGGATGATACTGTAGGTCGAAGTCATAATCCTCTATATACTTAACCCATCTTCACTGTCTCAAGTTCAGATCTTTCTGAATAAAGAGATACTTCAAACTCTTATGATCAGAGAATATGTCGAACTTCACACCATACAAGTGACACCGCTAAATCGTCAAAGCAAAGATCACTGCTGCAAGCTCCAGATCATGGCTGGGATAGTTCCTCTCATGTGGCTTCAACTGACGAGAAGCATAAGCCACAACTCGACCATTCTATATCAAGACACATCCCAAACCCGTCTTCGAAGCATTGGTATATACCACATAAGACTCGTTACTATCAGGAACAGTAAGAACAGGTGCAGTGGTTAAACTCTGCTTCAACCTGACAAAAGCTTCTTCACTTTCGTGATCCCAAACAAACTTAACATCCTTCCTGGTCAACTTCGTCAAAGGCAAAGCAATTCTCGAGAAATCTTACACAAAACGATGGTAGAAGCCTACCAATCCAAGGAAACTACGTATCTCCATCACATTTCTCAGTCTTTCCCACTCTAGAATAGCTTCGATCTTAGCGGGATCAACTGAAATACCTCTATGAGAAATCACATGACCCAAGAACTTCACTTCTGACATCCAAAATTCACACTTCGATTTCTTAGCATACAACTGATGATCTCTCAGGGTCTTAAGTACTATCCCTAGATGTTCGGCATGCTCTTCTCGAGTCTTGGAATATACCAGGATGTCATCAATGAACATAACCACAAAAAAAAAATCCAAAAATGGCCTAAAAATCCGATTCATGAGATCCATAAATGCTGGGAGAGTATTCGTCAAACCAAATGGCATTACCAGAAACTCAAAGTGACCATATCGAGTTCTGAATACTGTTTAATGTATATCATCCTCTCTTATTTTCAACTGATGATAACCGGATCTCAAATCGATCTTAGAGAAGAACCTTGAACCACTGAGTTGATCAAACAACTCATCTATCCTTGGCAAATTATACTTTTCTTCACTGTCAACTGGTTCAACTTTCAGTAATCCACACAAAGTCTCAACGAACTATCAGCTTTCTTCGCAAACAAAACAGAAGCACTCTAAGGAGAAGTGCTACTGCGAAGAAAGGCCTTGGAAAGCAAATCATCCAACTGTTCTCTTAATTCTTCTATCTCAGCAAGTGCCATGCAATAGGCTGGAATAGAAATTGGTTGAGCTCCAGGAACTAGTTCAATACAGAACTCGATCTCCTATCTAGTGGTAACCTCGGTAAGTCTTCAGGTGACACCTCTGAATACTCACACACCATCGGAATCCATAGGTCTTGATCGTCTGTTCTTACCTCGCCATCCATGGCAAACAAGTTCTCATAACACTCAAGTTTCTTTCTTCCACCCATGCACGCTTTCAAAATAGGACTAGGCTTCAACAGACTCATCCCAGCCTGATAGATAATAAGATATCCATTACTAGGACAAAAAGAGTCACCCACTTCGTACGACAGTCCACGATATTTTGACAACTAATCCATACCAAGTATTACGTCGTACTGTCCCATCAGCAACATAATCAAATCAGCAAGAAACTTCCTATCACCAATCATAACCCAACAAGACTTACACATACTAGACATATCGGCTACTCCTCCCAAAGGTATACCCAACATCAATACACAATCCAAATCAGAAAATTCCAACCCTAACAGTTGAGAAAACAATAAGGATATGAATGAATGAGATGGACCAGTATCAAATAAAACATGTGCCCAAGAGTATGAAAGAAGGATCATACCATCAAAAACAACTCGACCGATCGATCCTGAGTGTCGTCTGCCCCAGTAAAAGCATATACTTGGCCAGTCACCTTCCCTTCCCCTTGTTGCCTCTCCCCTAACCAGGACGGCTACTACTGGATCCTAGACCACTATTGCTATATCCACGCCCACCCTGACTCCTTGAGGCCTGAGGAGTCTGAAAGTTCTAAGTAAAACCCTGAGGGCGGTACTAATGCTGATAAGGCTGAGGGGAAGTAAAAGCTTGCGAAACACCCTGTGACTGTTGCGGCCTTGCTTGAGTGTTCTGATAAGAAACAGAACCGGACTGACTCCTTTGCGGTCCTCCCTGAGAAAGAGGAGATTTCTGCAGACGGTTGGGACACTCCTTTTTCCGATGACCCGGCTGCCCACAAACAAAACATTCTCCATATGGATTGCCTCTACCACCCCCTGAAGAACCACTGTTGTTTGAGCTCCCACTTTTCGGAGTACCCTGGGCTAACCACTGCCCCTGGTTCCTTCTGGTGGCTTTCCTGTCATTACCTCTCCACTGGTTCATCCTGGAATCTAATCCTTCTTCGATGGCCTCTACCTGCTAGGCAGCTACTGCAATCTCAGGAAGAGTACGGAAAGTCTGAGTACCAATCCTATTGAAAATATTTCGATTCAGACGACTCCTGAGCTTGGCAACTCGGTACTTCTCACTTGTACTAGGTCCAAGAGCAACACTTGCCAACTCAGTGAACTCTATCAGGTACTCATTCATCGTTCTGTTACCTTGAATCAACGTCTCAAATCGGTTCACCACTTAATCCTGTTGATCCTCATTGGCATACTAGGCTTTGAAAATCCGCTCAATGTCTTCCCAAGTCAAGCCCACTACATCTTGCATCTGTTCCACTGTATCCCACCAATGAATGGCATTTCCCGTCAAATGGGTAACAGCAAACACAACCCAAAACTCAACTGGAGTACCAAGGGCTTAAAAGTGCCTCTCCATCTCACGCAACCAAGCAATTACTATTAGAGCTTCTGGTCTACCAT
This sequence comes from Parasponia andersonii, assembly GCA_002914805.1. Taxonomy (NCBI): domain Eukaryota; kingdom Viridiplantae; phylum Streptophyta; class Magnoliopsida; order Rosales; family Cannabaceae; genus Trema; species Trema andersonii. Next base: position 148,580 of record JXTB01000526.1, on the reverse strand, counting down.
CAGACTTCCCTAGCCGGAGATGCATGAATTGTTGGAGATGATCAGCCTGATCCAACTGACGTTCCCTCGGAGCTGGAGGCTAATAGTCTGGATTGCTCATCTAGACGAATGCCTACTGCATTGCCTCAATCAGATGAGTGAAATCCAGACGAGGAGGTTCGGCACCCGGCTGGTGCCTCAGAACTCTTCTAGGAGGCATCGTTACAAGTCTGAAACAATATGTCAAACTGTTTGTGAGATAATGATGGATGCTTGTCATAAAAAACAATAGTTTAATGGTGATACGTCCAAGCTGTTAAACTCAAAGCTTTGATACAAAAAATTTTTGTCACGACCCAAAACCCGGGCCAGTGGCAGAAGAGGAATTTCACAAAGGTGGGAAATTCCTTGATTTATTTGAAGAGTGTCAAAAGTTCTAGTTTTTATAAAAACGGTCCATTTAAATAAAATAATCGGAATTCCATCCTGTGAACCACTCCCACAGTTCGTATACACCA
>JXTB01000526.1:122003-148028 GCA_002914805.1 Parasponia andersonii | reverse complement strand
ACCATTCAATTCATATACACATGACACAAATCAACCCATACCCATGAGCTCTCATCCTCTCATCTGTGGAAACCCAGGATGATGGCACTAAGTATACCTAACAGCCTGCTAAGCCCATACCCGGAGGGGATACTCATGTGTCGCCTACCAAACCTGTAGGGGCAACCGAATTGCCTACGCTTGCCAAATACGGAGGTAATCAGAAGTAATAAAACCCCGCGCGAGTTTATAGATTTTCACTGACAGTGGGGCACGCAGTGCCACTCTGTAAACCCACGATGCTAACACAATACTCATGTATGATCCTATAACACGTGCAATACAAAACTGAAGTGTGAAAATAATCATGCTCTGGTTTTTCAGTAAAATCAGCATACTAGGTTTTTATAGAAAAACGAGCAGTATAATGGTCCTATTTTTAATATACCAAAATAACCTGCACTCAGACAATTCCTAGAGTAATACAGTATATATCCCATACAACCAATTCCCATAACAGATATTCGAGAAACCAAAAATCACATTTGTTCTCATATGTTGCAGAAAATATGTTTTATTCAAAAATGATATAAAACATAGGTAATTGAGTCCATGCCTCGCTCGAATAGCAATACCATGCTATTGAATCCTCAAGGTATCGTTGACGATCGCCCGGAGGGTTGGGAACTAATTCCAAGCCCTCAATCGTCCTCTTGCGAAAAACCAACTTCTCACCGGAGCTTCAATTCCACAAACGGACCTCTCCACTGAATTCCTAGCACCAAAAATAGCTAGGTTAGACACATAACTTGTCCAATTTGGGTCCGGGCCCATACTGGACCAGTGGCATGCAAAACAAGGTAAATCGCGACCTTCCGATCTCGATTTTCGTGTCGATCACCAAACATAAGCAATATATATATCAAACTTCTCCATTTTCCGAGTATATTCCAAAAATGACAACAAAAAACTCAATCCAATGGCCAGATCAAAAAGTCAAACTTAAACTCAAAATATCCAAAAATGGAAACTTTCAATCCGGGCAAAATGGGGTTAAGATATATATATATACCTTGATGATCCTTGAGATGAGACGAATCCAACGGGACCAGTTGGAGGTCGAATGGTGGCCGGAATCATTGCCGGTGATGAAAAAACCAAAACGGCTCCAACAGCTTCGATAGAGGTTTTCTGGCGAACCAGACGATGGCGACGGCTTGCGAGGGGCGGTGGAGCTTCGGTGCAGCACGAGGATCCTTCGCCGATCGGTGGTGCAGGCGCACGGTGGCTGAAGCGACAGTCACGGCTTTCTCCAGTGGTGCGGCCGAGAAATGCAGAGAGAGAGAGAGAGAAGTCGGGGGGAGAAGAGAGAGAAGAGAAAGAGAAAAGAAAAGGACAGGGCACATTGCCCTGTCTTATAGGGCTGTGCAATTTTTCAAAAATTATACATAAGTCCCCAAATTTCAAATATCTATCAATCTAGTCTCCCAAAGATTGCAATTTAGTCCTTCTGCACAAAATTTTTGCAATTTAATCTCCACAATATTTTATCCGAAAAATTGGTAAATTATCCAAACTATCCTCCCAAATTCTAGTTTTTTACAAAAAGGTCTTAAATGAACTCGATAACTGCTCTCAATCATTGTAATAAATATCCGAAGCTAAGGCTATATAATTTCTACTTGCTCATAAGGAATCTTTAACATATCAATAAGAGCGTTGCCTAACCATTTATCCTCCCGAAACTTCACTCTTGAGTGCTCTTCTATAATCCATTGTTGACTTTCCAATAAGACTAAATAAAAATGATCTCAAATACCTATCCAAACAGAAGAAGTAACATAGCTGGAATGAGGGTTGAAAATATCCCTGAGATATTGGGCACACAAGAAGGAGAAAAAAGAATGGGAAGAATTCATAAATTTCCAAGTAATTTTTGAAAGAAAGGATTTGATCATAGTAATTAAATCCTTAACACCAATACCCCTAATACTTTGTTAGAAAACAACAATGGTTTCAAGCTCCCGTAACTGCCTTATGTCTTTCAATGGAGCAAGTCCATAGAAAATTGCGGTCACTACATTCATATCTTTTAACAAACTAGTATGTTGTTAGGAGATTGGTTTTGCAGATGTGATAACACATAGTTAAATAAAAGTTAAGACAAAATTGGAAAAAGTGAAAAATATGCACACAAAAGAGTTAACCTAGATCACCTAAATTTAAGCTATGTCTACGGATAAGGTTGTGAAAAATTTTACTATAAAAAAGAGATTACAACTGACTTCTCTCTAAATACAATGAGAGAAAAAAACTTTTTTATCTTGATATAGGTGAAAACACTCTCACTAAATAGTTTAGGAGAAAACAAGTGGGACACTAAGAGGAATTCCAAGATTGAACTCTCCCTTAGAAAAGAAAATGATTTTAGAATGGGACACAAAATAAGGTTAAGAATAGGGGTAAGTGAGGCCCCTCTCCTATTCTCCCAATTTTAATTGTTTTCTTTTTCTTTTTCTTACACATGATTTGCACTAACCATGGTGTCACAAGAATTGAATCAAAATAGGCCACACCAAAATGGTGCCTACCTTTTTTTTTCTTTTTTTTTTTTTTTTAAATTTTCAACATTTCTCCCACTTGACAGCTTGATCTTAATCATGTCTCCACACTTGATACAACTCTCTTTTCTTTGCTTGTTAATTCTTCATGCTGCTTACATATTTGCTGGGCCATAAGAGGATCTACACCATTGGAACCTGTCAGTATTGATTGGATTAGTTAAAACATCTGCTAGGTTTTCTTTGGTGTGAATCTTTTTCATGTCCACACTTTTATCTTCTATTACTTCTCAAACAAAGTGATATTGAGCACTTATGTGCTTTGTCCTGGAATGAAAAACTAGATTCTTTGTAATGTGTAAGGTACTCTGACTGTCACAAAATAAAAGAATATTCTCTTGTTTGTGCCCAAGCTCCTTCAATAACCTTTGAACCCAAATAGTCTCTTTGTAAGCTCGTGTAGTTACTATATATTGTACTTCTATTGTAGATCTATTATAGCTTGTAGTTTTGAAACTCAGCTTATAGTTCCTTTTGCAAGAGTCAACACATAGCCTATTGTAGATTTTTTTTTTGGTCAAGGTCACTTGTAAAATCTAAATTAACATATCCTCTGATAGTAAATTCTGATCCTCTATAACATAATGCTACATTTGAAGTTCCTTTTATGTACCTCAGAATCCTCTTTACATTGTTCTAATACTCTCTACTAGGATTCACTATATACCGACTAACCACTCCTACTACTTGTACAATATTTTGCCTTGTACATATCATAGTGAATATTAGATTTCCCACTGATGATGCATATGGTACTCGAGATATTTGAATCTTCTTTGCTTTATTGCTAGGATATATCTTGGAGGATAACTTGATGTTAATAGAAAGTAGGGTAGAAATTAGCTTACAACCTTGTATACTAAAGCCTCGCAAGATTTTTCACAAATACTCCTTTTTGAGAAAGCCAAATCTTCTTGTTACTTCTGTCTCAATGAATTTGCATCTCTAGAATTATTAACTCCATAAAAGTAAAATTATCTAGTACTAATTTGTATTAAATTTTGTTATGTTATTATTTATATTAAGTTGTTTCAAGTATTTTTCTTGTTGTTTTGATGTTTTGTATATTCGTGTATATAGGAGAATAAAACAAAGGTGTCTAATATAAATTAAGGTGAATTTGTGCCATACAATGGGTCTTTTAAAGCATTAGAATTGAATTTGAATAAGATAAGGTCGTAATGTGATGAAAATGAGGTAAATCAGAGCTCAAATGAAGAAATGGCATATCCAAAAGCTAAGGTGCCAAACCAACAAAAAGGTGATGCTGCAATGCCAACTCTCAGTTAGTTTTGCATCCTGGATCAATAATTGATGGCTGAGATTAACATTTTGATGATCTAAAGATCCAGATTTAGCTTACCTTAGGTTTGTAAGAGTCACCTTTTTAAAACTCTATCTTTGGGATTTTGATAGGCATGTTGGGATAGAGAGAAAGAGAGAGTGGTAGCTAGAGAAAGAGAAGAAAAAGATGAAGACATGCTCTAACCAATTCTATTTCTTGATTTCCTCCATAGCATCAACACTATAGTTTGTTCTTTATTTTTTCTCTTCATTTTCTTAAAATTTTTTCTTTGTATTTTTTATATTTATAGAGTAGAGAGTAGTATAGCTGAGAGCAAATCTTTGAAAAGGGATTTAAGAGAGCAAAAACTATGTTTGGAGGAAAAAATTGACAATCTCCATGAACACTTTCAAACTCTTCAAAGAGGGAAAATTCTAAAACTCTTTTCTCTTTAATAGTTGCATTTCTTGATTCTATGGTAATAAAATGATATTGTTCTCAATTTATATTATAAACTAAATATTTCTTTGTCTAGTTTTACTATGTGAACCAACCTTGAATATTTTGTTTGTTTATTTCTCTCCTATTTTATTAATCAAATCCATTGTTGAGTTATTCATCAATTGAAACTAGGGTGTTGGCATTATGTGTGTTAACACCTTGCCTGAAACCTAGCCCATAACCGAAGGGGATACCTATGTATCGCCTACCAAACTTAGAGGAGCAACCACATTGCCTACGCTTGCCAAATGGGAAGGTACTTAGAAGAAATACCCCGCGCAGATTCACGGACTCTGCATCGTCGGTGGAGCCATAGCGCTACACTATAAAAACCCTATGATGCTAACTTGGTACTCATGTATGATCCTATGATATGTGTACTCTGAATTGATGTGTAAAAATAATCATGCGGTAATTTAAGTTCAAATGATGTTTCGATTTTTAATAAAATAATTAATTAAATTTTGTAGTAAAATGGACAGTATAACGACCCTATTTTAACATACCCTAAATGTAACTTGTACTCAGAAAAGTCCAAGAGTAATCCAATATACAAATCATATCATTCAATTCCATCACAGATATTTAAAAATTCTAAGATCACATTTTTTCTCATATATTATAGAAAATAAGTTTTATTCAAAAATGATGTAAAAGAGAGGTAACCGAATTCTAACCTCACTAGAATAGCGATACCATGCTATTGGATGCTTAAGATACTGATTGGATGATCATTCGAAGGGTTGGGAACCAATTCCGCCTCCTCGATCACTCACTTGGGAAAAACCAATTTCTCATTAGAGTTTCAAATCAATGAATAGACATATAACTCAGACAATTTGGATCTGAATTGACACGGAACGAGTGACACACAAAACTAGACATAATCTAAGCCGTTAGATATTGAATTTTGTGCCGGTCACCAAATATAGTCAATATATATATCAAACTTCTCCATTTTCTGAGTACATTGCAAAAATAACAATAAAAAAGAAATCTAATGGTCAAATCAAAAACTAAAATTCAAAACTCAAAACATCAAAAAATGATAACTATCAAATTGTGCAAAATGAGATGGTGAAATATATACTTTGAGGTTTTTCTCGACGGTACGAATCCAATGAGCCTAAGAATGCGGCTTGAAATGGTCCAAAATGATGCTGGAAATCAAAGTTTCTTCATGGTCATTAATGGTGTTTTCCGGTGATACGGAGCTCGGCGGCCATCAGCGATGGGTGGTGCGGCTTGTTGGCGATGCGGGAGGACCTCGCCAGTTGTCTGGTGGTCCGGGCGATGGTTGGGCAAACTCTACCATTCCTTTGCCTATTTTCAGCCGTGACCAAGCGAGATGAGAGATAGAGAGTGAGAAAGTGAATTGGAAAAAGGGAGATGAAGGAGAGATAGAGAAAGACTTATATATATAATAATTATTTTTTTTAAGGTCAAATGATCATTTTGCCCCTCTAAAAGCTGGGTTTTTACAACATAATTATAGATATCATCAATCAACCAAATGAAAATAAGTAGACACTCATATTCTTTTCATGATCTTGCAAGACTCTTAACTAAAGGTATTTAATATCTTGGTACTACCTAATGGTTTATCAGCTAAACCCTATACAAGTTCTTAGGTCATGTACCTAACAGTGTAATAAGTCACCATCGACCTAAATTACCATGTAGTGAGCATGATCTCAAGTATGATATTGTGTTATGTACAACATATTTTAATATTCAAAATCACAATATATTGCCAATTTAATCAAAGTCAAGCGTTATAACCTACTATGGAAGTGATCTCGCTTACTGGGTGGTGCGTCAGTCAGTCGTGTAGCAACTCCGACAGCTTGATTCTGGTGAGTAGTGGAGAGATGTCAAGCAAAAGGGAGTGAGTTAGTGTAGAGGAAGAAATGAGCTGAGGGTGTTTGGTAGACTTGACATGTCTCGGGCCTAGGTTACTTTATGACCACCTATTTTGCAATTTAGTCCCCACTTCTCATGTTTTTTCATCAAATAGACTCCTCTGTGTGTTGAACTTAAGTCCTTGTTACCAAAAATCTTTTCACCCAAGCCCAAATTCAAATATAAATTCAGGTTAAACAAATTTCTAATCCAAAATTTATCAAATTTCCTTTGTACCCATATATGAAAGCGGGATTTTTATGGAAACAAGGTCATCTGTTTTGGTAATTAAAACAGTATACATACCGGAAAATTATGGAGAAAGATTTATTGAACTTGTAAAATAGAAGTATATTCTTTAGTGTTTTATCGGGGTGAAAGATGAATATTGGTACAGAGTCGATAACTCTTATGGCCGGTTCTTCTAGTATATAACCAATGCCTTTTGTCTTTGTTACTGTTTCTTGTTATTTTTTTTAATAGAATTAAAAGATAGGAAACAAACGTTAGAGAGGTGTTATTATAGCTCTTTTAATTCTTTTACTTTTTTGGAAACTGATGTGGCGCAATGTTATAAGTGGGTCAAAGAAGTGATAGAGGATTTTTATCCATATATATGTAATGTGGGATTCTTTTCTTGTAATATTTCTCTCTTGTCATCGATAATTTATAGGTGTCTAGTGCTTCATAACTTAAAAAGCTAGAAACATTGAGGTTTTGTCAACAATAAATTTAGAAAAAATTATGAGATGTGGCTTGTGTGAATTGAGTTTTTAATCAAAGCAAGTAAAGAGACAAAGATTTTAGAGTGGTTCAGCTCCGAAAAAGATGAGCTTACGTCCATTATTTTTCACTATTTTCTGGAGAATTACAAGAACTCACAATTACAATATGTTGTCTGGAAAGAAGAAAATTACTTTAAAGAATTCTTTTTGCTTCTCTAGATTCGAAAAGTCCCCTTTCTGAAACATTGAACTCCCTTTATATAGATGAAGGTAGCTCAATGTTCCCAATTGTGAAAATGGGTAATTATACAATCGGGTAATATAATTTGAGTAACAACATAATTGGGTAATCACTTAAATTGGATAACTGGTTAAACTTGAAAGAGAAACTTTTGTTTTCCTTTCCTTGTAGGTTACCCGTTTGACGAAGCAGAGACTAGTCTCTTTTTCTTTCGGGTCGCACATAATCTATTCGGAGGAGGTCACACATAACTCCTGCGGTGGAGGTCGCACATAACCTATTTGAAGGAGATCACACATAACTTATGCGGTGGAGGTCGTATGCAACCCTTTCGAATAAGGTCGCATGCAACTTACGCGGATGAGGTCGCACGTAACTTATGCGACCTGACATAGGATTTTAGACCGCACAATATGTTCAATTTTTTTTTTGTGTTAGGGAAGGAGGGCAAGCAAACCATTAATTAATATTAGGAGTAAGTTGTGTTTATTATCTAGCTAGATTTACCTTGAACAAAAAAGAAAAAGAAAATATTCATAAAACCATTTTTTTTCCTTTTAAATTCATAAAATAGTTATGTGTAAATATATATAGACATGTATTTGTATATATGTATATATTTCACTGTAATTTAGTGCCGGCCTGGTAATTCCTTCATAGCCTATTATCCACTATATATACGAAGACAATATCTAATTTTGTCGCTAAAGGCATGCATATATATATATATATATATATATATGTATATATATATATATATTAGTACTCCCATCATACGGTTTTTGTTTGTACGCTTGTTTGCTTTTCCTTTGTTTTTCTCTTCAATCTATTCTTGTCTGTTTAACTTTTGTTAATTATTTTTTGTTTCCTAGTATTGACGATACTAAGTATTATATTTGTGACTCTGATCAATATTCAAAACTGTACGCACATATAGTACTTAAAAGGACCAACAATTCATTGGAGTACTAATATGATCAATGGAACTGAAAATGAAGCGTTGTTGCATGGTGAGACCAGCCGAACCAACATGGAGAGGTCGTCAATCTTTATCAGAGTTAGATCAAATAAACACTTTGACGCACACCCAGATCATCTACTTCTATCGACCACCAAATACATGGCTCACACCACACGACGTCGTTTATGATACTCTCAGGTCTTCATTGAGCCGAGTTTTGGTGCCTTTCTATCCACTCGCAGGTCGTTTGCGCCAAATTATTGCAAGCAACAGCAACAAAAGTCGTCGCGAGTCAAGTCGCCTCGAGCTAGATTGCAACGGTGATGGGGTCGAGTTTTTTGAAGCCGAACTCAATGCAGAGCTAGCCGAATTCGGAGACAAGGATAACAACAACACTGGCAATAAAAATAACTACTTATTCACTCCATCTCCGAATTATCGATACCTCTTTCCTGTCGTTGACTATAGTCAACCTATTGAGCAGATTCCAGTCTTGTTCATTCAGCTCACGAAGTTAAAATGCGGTGGCATCAGCCTGTGTCTGTCGTTTTCGCATGTCGTCGCTGATGGTCAGAGCGTGGCCCACTTTCTCCGGGAGTGGGCTAGATTTGCCAGAGGGAAGCCACTGCAAACGACGCCCTTTCATGACCGAAACGCTTTGGTAGCGAGTGGTACTAAAGTTCAAATCTTCGATGATCACTCAAACCAGTTGTTATATCTTCCAAGCTTGGTAGAGAAACAAAATAAGACGATTAAGAGAACTGTGATTTCTCTGAGGCTTGGTAAAAACGACGTGGAAATACTCAAAAAAATTGCGAATTATTTTAATGGCAATAGTAGTGAATGTCGGATCATGACTAGAGACGACCAAGGAATACATCGTCGTTTCTCTCGATATGAAGCTGTGGCTGGCCATATTTGGAAGTGTTTGAGCAAGGCCAGGAAGCTCAGAGACGAACAAGAAACGACAAACATTCTCACCATCGATGTACGGCATCGTTTGCGGCCGGCTATGCCTGTTGGGTACTTCGGAAACGCGATTTTCGATATTAAAACGACATGTTTGGTCAGAGAACTGTCATCTAAACCTTTAGGGTTTGGGGCAAGTAGAGTAAGAGCGGGTATTGAGAAAGTGACGAGTGAATACGTGTTGTCCGCCGTTGACTATATAAAGAGTCAACGGGACTTGTTTTGCTTTAGGTATTTGTACTCATTTTTTGTGGAGAGTTTTATTGGAAATCCTAACGTGGCGGTCGTGGATTGGTCGAATTTGCCTGCCTATGAAATGGACTTTGGATGGGGGAAGGAGATATACTTTGGGCCTGGAAACCTTGAAGTAGAAGGAGACTCGGTGATCCTTCGTGATTGTGGTGGAGATGACACTCTTATTGTTGTGTTGTGTCTTAACGTTGATCATGTTGAAGATTTTAAGAAGAGTTTCTATAAGGACATAGTGAATTCTTGTTTGTAAGATCCTTTAGTTTTTTCTTTGAATAAAGAAGGAACTTTAATTTTGTCGTTCCTAACAATTTATTGTCTCATATCCTTTTAGAAAAGGGTGAAAAAAATTTCTTAACTCGCCAATCATATGTATTGTCCTCACTCTAAAATAACGAGAGGTCTCAATAGTTCCACAAGTCCAATGCAGTGCCGGTTGCATAACTAATGGGTAAATGCCGTGCTTAAGTGGTTGGGTGGATGAGTGTGTGACGAGGGATTCAGTCTCATGTTTGCATTGTAGTTAATGTCCAACTACCATTATCAAAAAACTAATGGGTAAGTGCCATGTCAACACTGATCATATGTAGACGATTTGAAAAATTATTTACTAGTTCAATTTTTTGCTTTATAAAGGTTCAGTTAAACTGAATTACTATTCTATTTTAGACTTTCTTATGGTATTATTATAATGTCAGAGAATAACCTCCTTAATAGACACAAAATAATAGAAGCGATAAAAAAAAATAGAAATAAAAGCCAAAATAAACAAGCACAAAATTTTACGTAGTTCACCAATTTGATTACGTCCATAGAGCTATAGCAGATATCCACTATAGGGAGAAAATAAATCTTTAAAGTACTTACAGATACTCACTCAGTATTCCTTACACCTAGACCCCGAACATACTCAAGAAAAAAATTGTATTTTTCTCTAACTCTCAAGAATAAAATCTTTCTATTTTACTCTCACTTTCTCTAGGATGAAAAATAATGAGATATAAGGACTCTATTTATAATATGAGATTCATCAACCTCCTCCAAATTTATAAAATATACACATTTTTAATCATGTATTGATTACATATTTTACCGTATGTTTTCTATATAGTGGATAATTCCTCTATTAACTCACGCACAATGCTTATCACCTCTTAAAGCTTACTAAGCTTGTTTCATGTGGAATTGCTCCTCTGCTAACAATCTCCCACTTGAAGACTAATTTCAATTATGTCTTTACACTCGAACAATGTAGCAGCTCATCTCTCTTCTTTACACTTGCAAGCTAACTGAAGTTGACCATAGCTTCAGTTTGTCGATTGTTACTGCCTTCGTCAACATATCTTAGGATTCTGACTACCATGCTTTGTCCGAGAATGATAAATAAGATTCTTTGCCAAATGAGTATCACTTTGATTGTCACAATTCAAAGTGTTAATCTCATAAATCCGGCCTAGTTCCTCTAAGAAACTCTGCAACCATATCAACTCCTTGGTTGCTTCTGTTATAGTAACATACTCAGCTTCAGTAGTGGAGAGAGTGACAATCGTTTGTAGCTTTGAGACCCAGCTAACTGCTATACAATCTAATGTAAACAAATATCCATTAGTACTCTTTTTGCTGTTTATATCACTAGCCATGTTAACATCAACATAGCCATGTAAACAGAATTTGACTTTTTGAAGCACATGGCCATGTTGCTAGTACCTTTAAAGTGAGAATCTATTTTACCGCTTCGTAGTATTGTTCTCTCAGATTACTCATGTATCGGCTCACAACTCCCACTATATATGCTATATTCGGTCTTGTAGACATCGTGGTATATATGAGACTGCCAATATCAGATGCCTAAAGTACCTTGGTCATGAAGGCATACTCTTGCTGTGTTAAGGGTGACTACTCTTTAGTTAGTTTAAAGTGACTAACCAAAGGAGTACTCACATGCTTTGCTTAATCCATAATGAATTTGTGAAGCATCTTCTTTACATACTCCTCCTGAGATAACTTTAAAGTTCTGTTCATTCTATCTCTAGAAATCTTCATTCTAAGGATTTGCTTTGCAGCTCCTAAATCTTTCATGGTAAATTCAATTGACAACTCTTTCTTGAGCTTATTAATCTCCTTTCTACAAGCCTCTACAGATGGCATATTATCAACATACAAAAGTAGAATAATATAAAAGTTGTAACATCTCTTCACATAACAATAATGATCTGTCTAGTATAATAAATAACCATTGTTACTCATAAAGGCATTGAATTTCTTGTACCACTATCTTGGAGCCTATTTTAGGCCTTACAGGCACTTCTAAAGTTTGCACACCATTCTTTCCTTCCTTTGTACTTCAAAATATTATGGCTACTTCATGTAGATTTCTTCCTTTAAGTCACCATAGAGAAATGTCATCTTGATATTTAACTGCTCTAGATGTAAGTCTTCCTTAGCCATCAACTTAAGTATTATTCTGATTGTGGTCAATTTGATTACTGGAGATGAAATCTAGGTGTAATTGACAACAAGCCTTACTTTGTACTGCTTCTTGCCATCATGTTCTTCCTTTATTCGGTAGACCCACTTACTATGTAATTTCTTCTTTCCTTCAGGTAGTTCAGCTAACTCCCAAGTCTGATTGGATGCCAGTGAATTCATCTCATCTTTCATGACTAACTCCCATTTGGTTGACTCATCATTTCACACTGCTTCTTCATAGGTTTCTGGCTCGCCTTTTTTAGTCAATAAAATGTAATACAGTGCAGGAAAATATCTTTAAGGAGGTCAGATTATTCTGGACGATCTTCTAAGTTCACTTACTAGAGTTTGTGGGTCCATCGCTAGTGCTACATCTTCTTGATCTTTATGTCCATCTACTAGGATGTCATTCAATTGAATTGTTTCTGTCTTCTTAGCTTCAGGAGATATTCTATCAGCTTTGGTACCCAACTTATCCTTGTACATCACCTCCTCATTAGATATAACGTCCCCGCTATTAATGATATTCTGATTTTGGACATACTAGAAATGATATCCAAACTCAACATCATCATAACCAATAAAAAAATACTACTTAGATTTGGGATCAAGTTTGTTTACTTCTATTAGCAAAGTCTATATGAATATAAGATAGATAACCAAATACTTTTAAGAAGAAAAATTTGTATACCTCTTCTAGTATTCTGTAGTTGATAAGTGAATTTTATTCACTTAATTAGTTTTGATATTTGCTAGGTTTCTTAGTCTTTTATGTTGTTTTCATGGTGTTTTCATTTATATTTTAGGTCTTATTTAATTTCAGAACTTTGAAGCTCTTTTAAGGATGTAGTAATGGACCATTAGAGCCTTGAAAGCAAAGCCTAGAGTGCCATGGTGCCATCTCTTAACGCTATGGTATTTGGAAGAAGGAGCTTAGAAGAAGAGGCTAAAAAGAAGAAATCAGGGAAACTTTGGCAGATCAGAGGCACTATAGTGCCACTCTTATAACGTTGCAGTGTCGTGTCAGAAACGGATTGACACTGCAATGCCACTACATTGCAATGAATATTCTTCGAACCTGCACTGTGGTGCTTATTTTGTGGCACCGTGGTGCCCTCAGCCTGCCACATTAGCATTTTTATGCCCTTTTCTTACCTCTTTTGATATCCTAGCTATCATAAGACTATACAGGATGAATCCCAAGAGAGATTTGGGGACTTTTTGAGCATAAAAAGGGAGGTATAAAGGAGGAATGATGGGAAGATCAAGAGAGAAGAAGGAGGAAGACAACTTTGGAGATTTTCATCAAATCAATAGAGTTCTTTCCTCTTTTTTCTTTATGATGTCAATGATTTTCATTTTATTTTTGTTTGTTTCAAGTATAAACTGATTTTGTATCTAGAGGATTGATGTAAACTTTACTTGCACCTATGTCTTGATTCCAATGAATTTCCTACGATGTTTCTCATGATTTGTTTGTGTTATTTTGTTATTAATACTTTCAATCAATTTTCTTCTAATCAAATGAATAGGTATCTTTAACACTTGAGAAAGGGGTTTCTAGATTTCAGACCAAAGATAACACAACTTAGATTCAATAGAGTTTGACAGAACATAGAAAATTTATGAAGCATCTCCTAATAGAACCTTGAGCTTAATGAATCCCTTTTATTCTTGATTTTGAATAGAAATATTGAGATTGAGAGTTAGGGATAGTATTTATTTAGCACTTGAGGGAGTGGATAGGTATAACCTAGGTTCTAGCTTATAAATCAATAGAAATTGAATAGAAATTAAGTGGAATTGAAAGGCATAGAGAATAGCTTGGTGAAATCAACCCTCTAGGCTAGTTAACTTTGGCTTCTTCCTTAATAAGTACCTTGTGGTAATTTAATTTTCATTATTTTCTTTTAGCGTCTTTTATTTTCTTTATTTTTGATTAATTGTTTAATTGCTATTTGTATTTATTTGTTTTCTTTATTATCAATTTGAATTGAAATAGTGCCAGCTTAGATAAAAATAAGTCACAGATACCGTAGTAATTAGTATAAGTGGTAATAATAATCCTTGTGGTATGACAATCAACTTCCCATTTTATTACTTATTGTGATATCGTTCACTTATGATTATTCACTTTGTGCACACGTTAAATCATATTATATATTGTGCATAGCAACGCACATCAAGTTTTTAGCACCGTTGTCAGTGATTGTTCCATTTTCGATTTGTGCTAGTATTTTGATTAAGTGACTTGATCTTAATTTGTGCATTTTAGTTTTTAATTTTGCTAAGTTGTTGTTTCACTTCCTTGTTTTGAAGGTTTATGTGAAGAGCTTAGAATCAAGAATTATTACCGCTTGATCTTAAGATTGAAAAAGCTATTTGAGGGTTGAGAAAAGGCTAGCTAATCTCATTATGGCAGAGGGTGAGGCACAACAACAAAAGTAACGGGATTTGCATGATTATTTCAAGCCCATTGTGAATGATAATTACTCGGGGATACAACAGCAAACTATCAAATGCTAATAATTTTGAATTGAAGCTAGCTCTCATCAACATGGTGCAACAAAATCAATATAAGGGTATGTCCCATGAAGACCCCAATGCTTACCTTGCTATGTTTTTGGAGATATGTGACATAATCAATGTGAATGGAGCATCAGATAATGCTATTCGACTATGGTTGTTCCCATTTTCTCTAAGAGACAAGGCTAGGAGTTGGCTTCAGTCATTGCAAGCTGGAAGTGTTGGCACTTAGGGGGACTTAGCATCAAAGTTTCTTTCAAAATTCTTCCCGCCGTCGAAGACCTCTCAACTGCTCGGTCAGAAAGCTCAATTTAGACAATTGGACTTTGAGCTACTTTATAAAGTATAGGAGCGATTCAATGATCTTATCTAAAAATGCCCACAACATGGACTCCAAGATTGATTCCAAATCTAATTATTCTATAATGGGTTGAATGGCCAAACAAGGACCACTGTGGATGCTGCAGCTGGGGGTACTCTTTTTTCTAAAACTGCAGAGGAAACTCAACTGTTATTGGAGGAAATGGCTTCCAACAATTACCAATGGCCTAATGAGCGTCAATCTTAAAGAGGGTAGCCAATGTGAATGAAGTTGATCCAATAGCTAACCTCACTGCTTAAGTGTCAGCTTTGAGAAGCCAAATTTCCGCATTAACTACTAGAAAGGCACAATCAAGCAAGGAGCTAATGGAAGTGTCTAGTGCTTCCTTTAGGAATGATGGGTGAGATTTTGAACAAGTGAGCTATTTGAAAAACTAAAATTTCAACTACCGGGGGAACAACATGCCTAGTAATTTGCCCATTCATTATCATCTTGGCCTTCGCGACTATAAGAATTTTTCTTATGGGAATACAAGAAATGTCTTGCAACTACCATCGAGATTGAATCCACCAATGGCAGAGAAGAAACCTTCTTTGAAGGATCTTTTGACCACCTTTATTATGGAGACTAGGGGAAGGTTCGACAAGGATGAGGCTTGTTTTGACAACATCGAGACTTATTGCAACAACATGAATGCCATTATGAAGTCTTTAGAAGTACAAATTGGCCAACTTGCTAATTCGATCAAGGGACAACCATCAGGTAAGTTCCCTAGAGACACGAAGACCAATCCCAAGGATTATTGTAAGGCACTCACTCTTAGAAGCGGGAAAGAATTTGAAGTTCTAAGATTCAAGGAGAGTGTGGGTGACATAATTAAAGAAGATGTTGTTGAAGAGCCACCAAAGATGAGTTCAAATTCAAGTTCTATTTCATTTTTAGACAACCTATCAATCATCACCCCACCTTTGCATATCCCCAAAGATTTCAAAAGAAGAAGTTGGATGCCCAATTCACAAAGTTCTTTGAGATTTTCAAGAAGTTACACATCAACACCCCTTTCATCGATGCTTTAGAGAAAATGCCGAACTATGTTAAATTTATGAAGGAAGTGATGTCAAAAAAGTGTAGATCAGAGGATTATAAAATACTCAAGCTTACAAAGGAGTGCAGTGCTATCCTCTAAAGGAAGTTGCCCTAAAAGTTGAAAGATCCGAGGAGTTTACTAATCCTTGCGCCATTGGGAGTTTTACTTTTGAAATAGCCTTGTGTGACCTTGGTGCTAGTATTAATCTCATGCTATTATCTATTTTCAAGAAGTTGGGTCTTGGTAGGTGAAACCTACCACTATTTCTCTATAAATGGCAGATCGTTCTCTTACTTACTGAATGGGCATCATTGAAGATGTTTTAGTGAAGGTCGACAAGTTTATCTTCTCAGTTAATTTTGTAGTGCTTGATATAGAAGAGGACTGGGAGATTCCCATTATTCTTGGTTGCCCATTCTTAACTATAAGGAGAGCACTTATTGATGTTCATAGTGGGAAATTAACACTCTGGGTGAATAAGGAAGACGTACAATTTAATTTTCACCAAACTTTAAAATTTCCAGATGAAGCACATTCGTGTAATTGAGTTGATATGGTTGGCACGTGTGTGAAAAATATTATTCAAGATGTGTTGTCTTGCGACCCATTGGATTATTGTCTTGTTAATTCTCATTTTCAAAAAAATGCATTTCTTACTATGGAATTTGGAAATTCTTGCTATATTATTGATGAAGATCTTATTAATTGTATATTTGATCTTGACTTTTTACCTATTGAGGTAAATCCTAGTGGCCATGATGACATGTGTAAGCTTATTTTTGCTATAGAAAAATCTAAGATGGGCAGTAAAATTTCTAATCTGGTTAAAGATGGGCTAGTGTTAAAACTATTATCCGATCACTTTCATTATGCGTTCTTGGGAGAAGGTTCTAAGTCTGTCATTATTTCTTCATCCTTGAGTCGAGAAGAGGAGGAAAATCTCCTTAATGTTTTGAGAGCACACAAACATGCATTAGGATGGTCAATTTCTGATATGAAAGGTATTAGACCCACTATTTTCATGCACAAGATCTTGATGAAGGAGACTTATATGCCATCTATATAGCACCAAAGGAGGTTGAATCTAGCTATGAAGGAAGTTGTGAGGACCGAGGTATTAAAGCTTTTTAAAGTAGGAATTATTTATGCTATCTCTGATAGCTCTTGGGTAAGCTCGGTCCAAATGGTATCGAAGAAGGGAGGCATGACGGTGATAAAGAATGAGAAAAATCAGCTCATGTCCTTTAGAATAGTGTTAGATTTGCATATGTGTATTAACTACCACAAGTTGAATAAAGCCACCTGGAAGAATCATTTCTCACTTCCATTTGTCAATCAAATGCTTGACTGTCTGGTAGGATACCCATATTATTGCTTTTTGGATGGGTACTTGGGTTAAGATTACTATTGCATCAGAAGACTGAAAGAAGACCATTTTACTTCCCTATATGATACGTTTGCTTTCTGTTAGATGTCGTTTGAGTTGTGTAATACACCAACAAATTTTTAACATTGCATGATGGCCATTTTTTCAGACATAATTGAAGAAATTATGGAGGTATTTATAGATGATTTCTCAGTGTTAGGGTTTATATTAGATCATTGCCTTCATAATTTAGCTCTTGTGTTGCAACGGTGTGAAGAGAAGAATCTTGTGCTTAACTGAAAAAAAGTGTCATTTTATGGTCAAAGAAGTCATTGTCCTTGGCCATAGAATATCTTCGAAGTGCATTGAGGTGGACTGGGCAAAGATTGAGGTGATTGAGAAGCTTCCTCCCCTGGCAAATGTAAAGGCTATTCGGAGCTTTCTTGGCCACGCCGGGTTTTACTGGCGATTTATTAAAGATTTTTCAAAGATAGTGAAGCCCTTATGCAATTTACTAGAGAAGGATGCTCCATTTGTATTTGGCGAGGCTTGTTAGTTGCTTTCAATGCTATAAAGGAAAGATTGGCTCTGGCTCCTATTGTTATTGCACCTGATTGAAATGATCCCTTTGAGATTATGTGTGATACAATTAATAATGCTGTGGCCTCAGTTCTCGGACAAAGAAGAGACAAGATTTTTTGAGCTATCTACTATGCAAGCTATAATCTCAATACTACTTAAAAGAATTACACCACTACCGAGAAAGAGATGTTGGCAGTAGTCTATACATGAGATAAGTTTTGACCATATATTATTGGGTCCAAGGTGATTATTTATATGAACCATGCTGCTATCTGATACTTGTTTGCAAAGAAAGATGCTAAGCCTCAGTTGATAAGGTGAATCCTCTTACTTCAAGAATTTGATGTGAAGATTCGGGATAAGAAGGGAAGTGAAAATATTATTATGGATCACCTCTCAAGGCTTGAGGTTGATGAATTAGAGGGTGGCTCAAGCATTAATGAAGTCTTCCTAGATGAGCAATTCTTTGGTATAGAGGTAAATCTTCCTTGGTTTGTCGACATTGTGCATTTTCTAGCTTGTAAAGTGTTGTTACTGAGCTTGTCTAGCTAACAATGAAATAAGTTTCTCTAAAATATGAAAAACTATCTTTGGGATGATCCAATTTTGTTTAAGAAGTGCTCAGATCAAGTTATTCGAAGATGTGCACCTGAAGAAGAAGTTCGAGACATTTTCCATCATTGCCATGCTTCACCTTATGGAGGACACTTTGGAGCCACTCGAACTGCCGCAAAGGTATTGCAATCCAGTTTTTATTAGCCTGCCTTATTTTTCAATAGCTATACTTTTGTCAATACTTGTGATAGTTGTCAACATATGGGAAATATCTCTAGACGACATGAGTTGCCCTTGACTAAGAGATTGAAATTTTCAATTTGTAGGGTATTGACTTTATGGGGCCATTTCCCTCTTTGTTTGGTGACGAATATGTTCTATTGGTGATGGACTACATCTCTAAATGGGTGGAAGCCATTGCTACCCCAACAAACGATGCTAAGGTTATAGTCAAGTTCCTATACAAGAATATCTTTACTCATTTTGGCACTCCACTGGCCATAATTAGTTATGAAGGTACCCACTTTTGCAATAAAATGTTTAGTGCTCTCCTTGTCAAATATAGAGTGAAGCACAAAGTGGCACTTGCCTATCATCCTCAAATAAATAGGCAAGTGGAGATATCAAACTTGGAGATAAAGCAAATTTTGAAGAAAACATTGAATGTAAATCGAAAAAATTGGTCAATCAAGCTTGATGATGCATTATGGGCTTATAAGACAGCTTTTAAGACATCAATTTCTATGTCACCTTATTGATTGGTGTTTTGAAAGGCATGTCATTTTCAAGTTGAGTTAGAGCACAAAAAATTTTTGGCAATCAAGAAATTGAATTTTGACATGAAAGCTTTCGGTGAGCAGAGATTGTTACAACTCAATAAGTTGGATGAGTTTTGGAGAGAAGCTTATGAGAATGCCCAAATCTACAAAGAACGCACTAAGAAGTGACATGACAAGCAAATCTTGAGGTGAAAGTTTCTTCGAGGTCAACAAGTACTACTCTTTAATTCACGATTGAAGTTCTTTATGGGCAAACTCTAGTTTAGGTGGTCGGGTCTTTTAATTGTCCAAAGGGTGTTTCCATTCGGAGCTATTAAACTGAAATGAGATGATGGCTCTCTTTTTTTTTTAACAAGCAAAGACTTAAATATTATTATGGTGGTGAGGTTCGACGAGTATACATAATCTCTCTTGTTGAGTCAAACTAGAGATATAGAAGACGTCGGGCTAAGGACATTAATCCAAGCACTATGTGGGAGGCAACCCATATCTTTCTTGCATTTTGATAAGTTCATCTTGTTGATAATGTCAAAAAGACTAAGTTTAGGGGGGTTCCATGGTCTTTGCTTGAGAAAAATATGGGAAAAAGATGTTAAATAGAGTTTTGGGCAGATTGTGGGTGATGTAGTGCTCAAAATGGCGCTACAGTACCCAAAACGAGCCTAAAGGCTCATTCTAAGCAAAACCGTGGTGCGGTGGTGCCATGCACAGGGCACTGCGATGCCCTCTTGAAAAAAAAAACGAAGTAGCACTGTAGTGCTGCATAAGAGCGCTGCAGTGCCCATTCAAAAAAAAAATAAAGAAGCACTACGATGCGGCCTATATGGCATCGCGATGCCTACTTGTTGCTGGGTAAAATGTCCAGTAGCCGAATAAGTCTTTAGCCACATCTTTTTCTTATTCCCAAACTCTCTCATACCCTCTCCACTCCCCTACACCTCCAACCATTCCTCTATATTTATTACCCCAATTTCATTATAAAAATCCCTCTCATCTCTTTGATATTACACCATGAGACATCAAAGTTTTGGCATTTGGAGGATTCAAGGTCTCATCTTTCATCTCTATAAGTCAAGGGCTTCATCTCTTAACACAAAACAAGTAGATGAATCTTTCTTCCTACTGAAAATTTTGAGTTTCTTATACGACATTGTAGTGCTTTATGAGTTTTTGATGAGATTAGAACTATATTGAGACTAGTGGATACCTTGAAGTAATAGTTACAAGTTCAAAAATTGTGTTGCACAGAAGGTATTCAATAAAAATCCCCTACAACCTCATCTTATTTGATTGCTTAATATCAACTCCATTCACGATTCTTTAGATATTTACTCATTACAAAGAGATATTCTTGAGTGTGATGGTTTAGTTTTAGTAATGTATATCAAGAGAAATTTTTATGCACACAAGGAATTTGATGAAAGGCTTTGCTACATTGAATTAAGTTTTGGAAAAATTTGTTGAGCCATTGACACTTATTGTGTTAATTTAGGGACGTGTTTATTCTTGTGGAGGCGTTGGTGAGAAGTTGGCCAGTGTGGTATTAGTTTTTTTTTGGGATTACCAGTGTGGTAGCTTTTTTGGTGTTGGTTTCACTTTGTTGGTAGTGGTGGTGCATTCTTGACTTTCTTGGTATGGTATATTGATCTTAATACTTGTGTGGCAATTGGCCTTGATCTCTTCTTCAATTATGGTGATGGTGACTTGAGATTCATTGAACTTTCAATTACTTGTGCTTACACCTTGTGGCCATGGCACCCAAGTGCAAGAATACATTTAGTACTTGCTCATCTTCATCATTCGCATGATAAAAAGAGATTTGTAAGTGCTGAAGCAGAGAAGAGGTATGCCACATTTTTGATAGTAAAGTCATCGGTTCAAGAACGGGGTTTTGAAGAACCGAGTAAAGAAATAGAAGCTATTATTTCCGCAAGGAAATGGCAAGAATTTGCAAAACAACCCGAGTCTGACACTTATAAAATTTTAGCTGAGTTTTATGCGAATGCAAAGGAACATAATGAATTCAAAGTTTTTGCTCAGGGAAAATGGGTTTCAGTTGATTGATCTACTATCAACCAATACTATAAATTGTTGGACATTGATAATGATGAATACACCCAACTTTGGGAGCAAGGTGTTAGCTTGAAGAAGTCATTTGCTATTTGACACTACTGGGTACATAGTGGAACTACTCAAAGACTGATGTAGTGAATTTTCTTGCCGCAGGATTGAACAACCTATTGAATGCAATGCACTACTTCATCTAAACTAAGTTCCTTCCTTCTAGCAATTTTAGCGAGTTCACCAAGGAAATGGCCATTTTGATCTGTGCCATATTGAAAGGGTCGAGTACTGATGTTGGAAAAATCATTCAGCACAATATTTCTCATATTCTGAGGGGTACCACTAGTTGAGGACTTAATCATCCTTCCTTGTTCTATGGATTATGTCGCCAAGTTGATGTCCCCACACACTCTGGTGAAATTGCCATCCAACCTCGAGCCCCACTATAATGGAGTATTATTTAAACATACCATTCTCCAAGAGTACGATGGACAAGTAAGTAGGGGTAACAAAAGAGAATTGCTAGACAACCTCAACAAGATGCCGGTACCTCTATCCAAAAGGATGACCACCCTACCCCACCATTACCTGAAGTAAGTAATGTCCATATGGATCCATCTCATAAGATTCACGATATGCGAGAGCATATGACATTGATGTAACAGAGCATTTTGGCCCAACAACAGTGGCAGAGAGCCTTTCAACATCAATTTAATTAGTTTGCCGCATGCCAAGAGCAACACTTTGCTTATTAATCGCAGTTCAATGATGCATTGGTCTAGATATTTTCTAATTGTGCACTAAATTCTAGAGCCAATGCTGTGATGTTCCCCGCACCACCACAATACCCACCGTTCGAGCCTCACCAACTGGAGTTTTATCCTCCTCTACCTCTTCCCCAAGACGATAATGATGGAGACATCTGATGTCTTCACTCAAGGAAGTCCTCTATACTTTTCTTTTTTTATCATAGAGGACAGTGCTACTATTAAGTTTGGGGGAGGGATTTTGTTTTTTTTTTTTTTTTACTTTGTCTTCTTTTTATGGGTTTATTTTATTTACCTTTCTTTTTGTCTGCGTAGGTTTTTCTTAATTTTTTGTGTTTTGTGTTCATGGTTTCTATGTTAAAACTCAAGTATTGTTTTTATGTATTCATCTTTAGTTAATGATAAGAAGAGGATTGTGTTGAAGTACCTCATGAAAAATTTTAGGTGTTCAATTAGTCTGTGTGCTTCACCTTGATCTTGGCTCTTTGCTTTTTAGGAGACTTATTGCACTATTGAGTACTTAACCATGCACTTCTGAATTGTTGGATACTTAGAGAAAGTTTATGCAATTTTAGTGTTATATTATGATCTTATCAAACTCTAGAACTTGTTTGAAGACTATTTAAGGCGAAATCCTAGACTACACATTACTAGAGAAATGACTTAGTTCTTCTTGGATCAATTGAGCTGTTCAAGTCTACCTTTGATGATTGATTGACTCTAGCCTATCTCTTTGAGCTTGATGACTTTTTCTTTGACTCCTACATTATGAACCTAGCCTCTAAATATTATCCAAACACTTCACCCTGTACTTTAAGCACATACACATATAGTAAAATATTTTGGATATCATGTGACATAAAAAATTAGTGGTGTTTGAGAATAAATGTGGAAGAAATCATATGTGTTGTTTAAAAAAATTGTTATACCCTTGCATATCAATCTTTGATGGTGTTTCTCAAAAAAGAAATAAATTAATTAATTAAATATCAAAAAAAAAAGAAAAAGAGACTATGATGAAAATAAGGAAAATAGAGAAATATCTATAATTATTAATTTTGAGGGTTTAGTCACTTGTAAAAGATTCTTTAGTCAATCAAAAGAATAAAAAGTAAGTTTGAGGGAGTGATAGAAGTTTATAGTCGAAGGGTGTGAAAATAGGAAGAATCTTAGAATGTAATATGTTTATGCTTAAGGTATTTGAGCCAATAAATTTTCTCTTTATCATACCTTCACCTTGGCTTACATTACAAGCTTTTAAAGTCTTAATGATCTTTAGTAATGTGTTAGTCTATATTAGTGGATAATAGTTAGAAAAACAACCATATGGAGATTGAAAAATTCATGTGTAAGAGATCGAAAATTCCATTTGATAAGATTTGCATAAACTAATCTGAGTTCAAAACAATTATATGTGTCTTGCTATTTTCATACACAAAGAGTCAAAAGGAGAGTAAGTCTAACATTGAAGTTGAGATTCTAGATGTTGTCAATATCTTTTAATTTTTCTGGAGCTACAATCTTGAGTAATCTTTGAGCCAGTTAATATTCAAATTAAATTAATACTTTATTTATGTGCTTTATTTCTCATCTTTTTTTTTTCTTTTTGTTTTTGGTCTTACTTTGCTCGAGGACTAGCAAAGTATCTACGTTCGGGGGAATTTGATAAGTAAATTTTATTCACTTAATTGGTTTTGATCTTTGCTAGGTTTCTTAGCCTTTTACGTTGTTTCATGGTGTTTTTGTTTATATTGTAGGTCTTGTTTAGTTTCAAAAATTTGAAGCTCTTTTAAGGATGTATTAATGGACCATTAGAGCCTTGAAAGCAAAGCCTAGAATGCCACGGTGCCATCTCTTAGTACTATGATATTTGGAAAAGGGAGCTTAGAAGAAGAGGCTAAAAAAAAGAAATTAGGAAAACTTGGGTAGATCCGAGGTACTGAAATGCCACTCTTATATCATCATGGTATTGTGTTAGAAACGGACTGGCACTGTGGTGCCACTGTATTACAATGAATATTCTTTGAACCAGCACCACAATGCTTGTTTTGTGGCACTATGGTGCCCTCAACCTTCCACATCAGTGTTTTTATGCTCTTTTCTTACCTCTTTCGATACCCTAGCCACCATAGGACTATATAGGATGAATCCTAAGAGAGATTTGGGGACTTTTTGAGCCTAAAATGGGTGGTATAAAGGAAGAACGAAGGGGAGATCAGGAGACAAGAGGGAAGAAGACAACTTTGAGGATTTTCATCAAATCAATAAAGTTCTTTCTGCTCTTTTATTTATGATGTCAATAATTTTTAGTTTATTTTTGTTTATTTCAACTATGAACTAATTTTATATCTAGAGGATTGATGTAAACCTTACTTGCACCTATGTCTTGATTCTAATAAATTTCCTATGATATTTCTCATGATTTGTTTGTGTTATATTGTTATTGATGCTTTCAATCAATTTGCCTCTAATTGAATGAATATCTTGAAATTGACACTTGAGAAAAGGATTTCTAAATTTTAGACCCAAGATAACAGAATATAGATTCAATAGAGTTTGAGAGAACCTAGAGAATTTATGAACCATCTCTTAATAGAAACTTGAGCCTAATGAATCCCTTTTATTATTGATTTTGAATAGAGATATTGAAATTGAGAATTAGGGATAGTATCTATTTAGCACATAAGAGAGTGGGTAGGTATAACCTAGGTTCTAGCTTACAAATCAATGAAAATTGAATAGAAATTAAGTGGAATTAAAAGGTACAGGAAATAGCTTGGTGAAATCAACCCTCTAGGCTAGTTAACTTTGGTTTCTTCCTTAATTAGTACCTTGTGGCCATTTAATTTTCATTATTTTCTTTTAGCATATTTTATTTTCTTTATTTTTGATTAATTGTTTAAATTCTATTTGCATTTATTTGTTTTCTTTATTATCTCTTTTAATTGAAAATGTGCTAGTTTAGATAAAATTAAGTCACAAATACCACAGTAGTTAGTATAAGTAGAAAGAACAATCCTTGTGGAATGACAACCCACTTCTCACTTTATTACTTGTTGCGATATCGTTCACTTACGATTATTCACTTTATGCCCATATGAAATCATATTACATATTGCATAAAGCAATGCACATCAGTAGCCCAATGGTACTAATGGTCCTCTGTTTATAAATATGCAGTAGTGTTAATTATATCAGCCGAAAATGTCTTTGGCAACCATGCATGCAACCTCGTACTTTTTGTATGTTCATTTAGGATTTTATGGAATGGGTTTCTTAAACTTGATCTCATTAATGGCAAAATACTTCTTGAAATCATCATCATCATATTCTTCCCCGTTATTGGATCGGATACATTTTACTTTCAAATTAGTTTCATTTTCAACCATGGCTTTCCACTTTTTAAAGGTACTATAAACTTTAGATTTATTTTTTAGAAAGTAAACCCATAACTTTCTACTCTAATTAGTATGGATTTTTATACGCAAGTGCACGTATTGAACAAGTAATAAAGTGATAAATAAAGACATTGTTCCCACAGAGAAATTGCTATAACTTGTTGAGTACTAACCTATACTAGTTATCAATTTATCCAAATAATCAATTTAAAATTATAAAACTAAAACTTTAAACTAAAAGAAAATAAGAAAATAAATAAAATAAAACTAAAGAGTGCAAGTAATTTATCAAATCACCAAAGAAAATAAACCTAGGATTACAATTTTTACTCTATGTATTTAACCCAAATTGTCAATCAAGAACTCTTGTATATCTACAACCTCTTCCGATAGTCATGTAAAAATATCTGCTCTAATTAATTCACTATATTTCTATGTGAATTAAATTAAGAAAATATTCATTAAGAGTAAGATTTTTCAACAATTGCACATGTTATATAGGTATATTCCTATCCTATATAAACTCATATAAGCATGATCATGTGTTATTCTATCTAGGTCTAAATCTGAAATTCTTTTTCTAAGTTCATACAAATTACCAATATCAATTTAAGTGGTGATCAAGCACTCAAAAGCATTAAAAACAAGATAGAATAAAAAATTCATAAATTAAAATT
>JXTB01000526.1:106665-121976 GCA_002914805.1 Parasponia andersonii | reverse complement strand
TGAGCCCACTAACCCTCTCATAGTTATTTTTCTCTTAATAAAACTTGGATTGGGCTTCTCTTGAATTCGTTTCAGCCCAGTTCTTTATTGCATATAATACATTTACTCAAGTTGATCACGTATAGCTCATTTTCAGCAATCTTGTCATCTTTTACGCCTTGATTGAGGAAAATATCACTTTTATGCATTCTTTTTTTCTGAAATACTTCAAAACCTGCTTAATCAAATAAATTAGCACAAATTAAGGTAAAGACTTTTAGAAAAATGACAATTAAGCAAAATTTGAGATGAAAAAGGTATGCAAAATTTGTATAAAATATAAGCACATCAAATACCCTCAAACTTAATATTTTGCTAGTCGAGCAAAAAAAAGAAAGAAAACCTAAACAAAAATTCTAAAAACCTAAACACGACCCAAACCATGACCAAGTTCAATTCTCAAAATTTTCCTCAAAGATTTCACATAATATAAAGCTCAAAGAAAAACCCCAAATATTGTAAACCGTCTAGAATTTCAATTCAAATGTCAATCTGATTCCACTATAGATTCCTTGAGTGTGTGAATAAATAATTACATTTAATCATATGCAACTCGGATCAGTTTATGCAAACAAGTAAGTTATAACAAATCTCAAGATAGAAATATATAAAGTCCATAAGTCTGCCTTTCATACCACTCTCCACTAATGTAGACTAACATTGCATCAAAAATCATTAGGACTTCATTAAGCTTATAATGTATGGCTAAAGTAACAGGTAGGATAATAGACATTTTTATGGCTCAAATCACTTGAGTACAGAAATTATTTAAGGATCTTTATACAACTTAACTCAACACTTTATTGACATACCACTTCTAAATTTATTTTCTAATTTCTTCTATCATTCCACATTTTTTTTTTCTCTTCAAAAGCTACTATACCCTAAATTTATGATTTTCAATCTTTTTTTTTTTCATCACTTTTTTTTTTTCATTTTTTTCCTTTTTTTTTTCGCACAAGGGTATAGCATTTTTTTCTTCATAAGCCTTCACAAAATTCTTTTTAACACCACCCTTCCTCCCACATTGTCACATACATAAATCTAATATTCAATAAAGATCACATGTACTATCAGGTATAAGGTAAAATATTTGAAATAATTTAAAAACTAGGCTAAAAATATGGGTGTCAAAGAAAAAGTCAAATTAGGCTCAAAGGGCATACTAAGAATATAAGTAGTGTCAAGAGTAGGCTTGAAAGGTTTAATCGATCCAAAGATGGCCTAAATCATGTCTCTAATGCAATATAGTCTAGGATTTCGCCTCAAGTGATAATCAAACAGGTTCTAGAGTTTATTAATGAGATTTTAAAGATGTACTTAATCCACATAAATTTTCTATAAGTAAGAAAAATTATCAAATACAACTATTTTGTGCTCAAAATTTCAAGGAATCATAAGCAAAAACAAACATAGAATAAGCACACAGACAAAAACAACATTCAGCATTCTTCCAAGAACCTTATTCGGTTAAATCAAGTTCTTATCATCGACATTTGATCATTAAACTAGGTCATAAAAACAAACCTTAAAAAAAAAAAACTAAACTAAACCTTTTTTTTTTGTATTTTCGATTTTTTTTTGAAAAAAAAAATTTAACTCAAAAATTTAATTTCCTACCCCCAAAATTAAAATTAACATTGTCCACAATGTTAAAAATAAAAAAGATAAGGTAAAGAAAACTCTCAGATTTTCACATAGAGATGGAGGCTTTTGGTTGAGTCGTTGAAGTTCATATATCGACCCCCAAACTTGTGCATAAACCTAAAACAAAACAAATATAAGAAAAGAAAAGAAACCTAAACATCCAAAATCAAAAGGGAAAAGAAAAAGTTTATGGGTTACCTCCTAAGAAGTGCTTGATTTATAGTCACCAGCCAGACTCTCTATTGCTTCAATTCGGGTTGGACAAAGTAATGGAGGACTTTTCTCGATCAAACTCTCCTCTATAATAATGTTTAAGCCGTTATCCATTAACCTTAAAAATTCGCTTGGTCCCTTCATCTTCAACCTCCACAGCTCCATATGGAAACACTTGCATGACACGAAATGGTCTTGACCACGTGGACTTAAGCTTCTCTGGAAATAATTTCAACCGTAAATTGAAGAGGAGCACTCGTTGACCTAGTTCAAATCGACGATCTAGTATCTTCTTATCATGCCACCTTTTCGTCTTCTCCTTATATAGCTTTGCATTTTCATAAGCTTGGAGGCGAAACTCTTCCATCTCGTTCAATTGTAAGACATGCTTAACACCAGTAGCTTGCATATCAAAATTAAGCTTCTTAATTGCCCAGTACGCATGATGCTCTAACTCCACTGGAAGATGACACACTTTCCCAAAGACCAATCGATACGGAGACATACCAATTATTGTCTTATATGCAGTTTTGTATGCCCACAACGCATCGTCTAACCTCCTAGACCAATCATTTATGCTGGGAGACACTATTTTTTTCAAGAATTCTCTTCACTTCTCGGTTGGAAATCTCAGCTTGCCCACTTATCTGCAGATGATAAGCTGTAGCAATCTTGTGAGTCACACCATATTTAGCAAGAAGGGCTTCAAAATTCTTATTACAAAAATGTGTCCTCTCATCAGTGATGATAGCTTGCGGTGTACCAAAATGATTAAAGATATTCTTCTTCAAGAAATTCATCACCACTTTAGAATCATTGGTTGGTAATGCTACGGCTTCCACCTACTTGGACATATAATCTACTGCGACTAGGATGTAAAGATTACCAAAAGATGGAATGAATGGTCTCATGAAATCAATACCCTAGACATCAAAGATCTCCACTTCTAAAATACTATTCAACGGTATTTCATGGCGACGAGAAATATTACCCACTCTTTGACACCAATCACACCTTGAGACAAAATAATGGGCATCTTTAAACAATGTAGGCCGATAGAATCTTGATTAGAGGTCTTTTGCTGCAGTCTTTTCACCTCCAAAATGACCTCCATACTCAGAAGAGTGATAATGATAGAGTATGTCTTTTATTTCTTCCTTTGGAACATACCTTTGTATAATTTGGTTGGCACATTGCTTGAATAAAAATGGTTCATCCAAGAAATAGTATTTCACATCATGTAGAAACTTTTTCTTCTGCTAGAATGTAAGATCTGGAGGTAACTATTTGCACACAAGGTAATTAACATAGTCTGCATATCACGAGACACCATACTCGATGCTAAAGAGTTGCTCATCAGGAAAAGACTCATTGATTAGAGTAGTATCTCTTTTTTTCTTTCCATTCTCCAATCTTGAGAGGTGGTCTGCCACTTGATTTTCTATTCTTTTTCGGTCTCGCACTTCAAGAACAAATTCTTGTAATAAGAGTATCCACCTAATTAACCATGGCTTTGCATCCTGTTTGGCAATAAGGTACTTAATTGCAAAATGATCTGTGTAAACAATTACTTTAGTCCCAATGAGATAGGATCTAAATTTGTCAAAAGCAAATACCACAGCCAACAACTCTTTCTCAGTAGTTGTGTAGTTGAGTTGAGCATCGTTCAATGTCTTACTAGAATAATAAATAGCATGAAACATCTTTTCCTTGCGCTGCCCCAAAACTACCCCAACCGCACAATCGCTTGCATCGCACATGAGCTTAAAAGGAATAGACCAGTCTGGCATTGCAATGATAGGAGCTGCCACTAGCTTGTTCTTCGAAGTGGTAAAGGCTTCAAGGCATGCTTCATTAAAATTAAAGACTTCATCTTTCTCTAGTAAGTTACACAGTGGTTTGGCAATCTTTGAAAAATCCCTGATGAATCTTCTATAAAACCCAGCATATCCAAGAAAACTACGAACTCCTTTTACACTTACAGGCAGAGGAAGTTTCTCAATAGTCTCTATCTTTGCTCTGTCAACTTCAATTCCTTTTCTCGAATCCCGATGCCCAAGTACAATACCCTCTTAGTTCATAAAATGAAATTTCTTCCAGTTTAGTACTAAATTAGTGTCTTCACAATGTTTCAATACTAGAGCTAAATTATGTCAACACATGTCAAATGAATCACCAAAAACTGAGAAATCATCCATGAATACCTCTAAATATTGCTCCACCATATCGGTAAAGATCGCCATCATGCATCGTTGAAAGGTGGCTGGAGCATTGCATAGCCAAAGGGTATTCTTCTGAAAGAAAAAGTTTAATAGGGGCAAGTAAATGTGGTTTTTTCCTGATCTTCTGGCACTATAGCAATCTGATTATACCCTGAGTATCCATCAAAGAAACAATAGTATTCATATCCTGCTAATCTGTCGACCATCTGATCAATAAAGGGCAGTGGAAAATGATCCTTTCAAGTTGCTTTATTTATTTTTGATAGTCCATACAAACTCTCCACCCGGTTATTGTTCTTGTTGGAATAAACTCTTTGTTCTCGTTAGCTACCACCGTCATACTGGGCTTACCCATGAACTATCAGAAATTAGGTAAATAATCCCGGTATCCAACCACTTTATTATCTCCTTTTTGACTACTTCTTTCATAATTGGATTTAAACGCCATTGGTACTCTACTGTAGCCTTATGATTATCTTCTCCTCTTGTATTGCATCAAGATCGGCTGAAATTATAACAGGAATAGTAGAGGACTTGCCTAAGAAAGCATAGCACAAATGACTCAGTAATTGCTTTAGTTCTAAAGACGGCGGTTCTTCAATAGATGGCTTAGTGTGAGGTTCACTGTCCGATGGTCGCTCTAAAACTTCAAATTTTTGCTTATTCTTATTAAATCGAGGCACACCATTTATCAAGTTCAAATACTCGTTGGCTTCTAGTATCTCCACATTAAATGAATTAATTAATGAATCTTCAAGTGGGTCTCCAATAGTGGTATTCCCAAAAGCTTCATCAACTACTCTGTCAACTATATCAATGCAAAAACAGTCTTTAGAGTCACTTGGAAACTTTATTGCCTTGAACACGTTGAACTTCACCTCCCCATTCTATACTCTCATGTTCAGCTCTTCTTTTTATACGTCAATAAGTGTTCTTCCAGTGGCAAGGAATGGCCTACCCAAAATCAAAGGAATGTTTCGATCCTCCTCTATGTCTAGCACAAAAAAGTCTGCAGGAAAAATAAACTTATCAACCTTGACCAAAACATCCTCGACTATTCCCCTTGGGTATATAAGAGATCTATCGGCTAGCTGCAGGGTGACAGTGGTTGGTCTTGCCTCCCCCAAGCCCAATCTTTTAAATATGATTAGTGGCATCAAGTTTATACTAGCTCCCAAATCACATAATGCTCGCCCAAAAAATTGCTCACCAATTTTGCA
Organism: Parasponia andersonii; assembly: GCA_002914805.1. Lineage (NCBI taxonomy): Eukaryota > Viridiplantae > Streptophyta > Magnoliopsida > Rosales > Cannabaceae > Trema > Trema andersonii. The sequence goes on along the minus strand of JXTB01000526.1, from coordinate 116,635 downwards.
CAGAATAGTAAAGCTCCCAGGATCTTTTAGCTTTGGAGGTAATTTTTTTAAGAGGGATAATGCTGCATTCCTCTATAAGAGCTACTGTCTCAAATTCTCCCAACCTTCTCTTTTTAGATAGAATATCTATCATGAATTTAACGTAGCTAGGCATTTGCTCCAGAGCTTCTACATATGGGATATTAATGTGCAACTTCTTAAATATCTCCAAAAATCTTGAGAACTGCTGGTCAAGTTTCTTCTTCTGAAATCTCTATGGGAATGGTGGCGGTGGGTTATAAGGAGTCATCTCAGGCTTAGATATTACTTTTGGTAAGCTCTCCTCATGTGGTTTCTCTACAATATTCTCACCTTTAGTCCCAATAGGTTCCTGCACTTCTTTACCACTTCTCAAGGTGATTACTTTGCATTGCTCTTTGTTTTCTCTCTTTGGATTCACCTCAGTATTTTCTGGTAATGTTCCTTGAGGACGGTTATTAATAGCATTGGCTAATTGACCCAATTGTGTCTTAAAAGATCTCAATGTGGCAGCTTGGTTTTGAAAAATTGCATCATTCTAGGCCATGTACTACATAAACATCTTCTCAAGTGATAGCTGTTTCTCTTGCTGTGGTGGCAGGGCTTGTTGTGCAAATCTAGGTGGAGGCATAGAACGTCCAGCTGAAGTAGACCCTTGGTTATTGGTGTTATTCCAAGAAAAGTTAAGGTGATTTTTCCATCCTGGGATGTAGATATTAGAGTAGGGATTCTTCTGTTGTCGATTGAAGTTATTGACATACTGTGTTGATTCAATAGTAAGGGGATATTGGCAAAACATATGATTATCACTGCAACTCTCACAAATTGTATATGGCCTATGTGTTGCTTGAATTCCTATCGAGTCAATCTTCTTGGATAAAGTATTAACTTATGTTGCTAAAGATGTCATGGTCTCCAATTCATTTATGCTTGCTGTCCTCTTTGGATTCATTCTTTCTGACGGCCACTGGTAGTTATTGGCTGCCATCTCCTCCAATAGGTCATATGCTTCTTCAGTCGATTTTCTTGTCAAGGCACCTCCAGCTGCTGCATCAACTATTGTTCTTAAGTGTCCTATCATGCCATTATAGAACGTTTGAACTAATAACCACTTCGGGATTCCATGATGTGGGCATCTTCTTAACATATCTTTATACTGCTCCCAAGCCTCATACAGTGATTCATTGTCGAATTAGATGAAGGAGGAGATATCATTGCGCTGCTTGGCTATTTTTGCTGGTGGAAAAAATTTTGCCAAAAACTTCTATGCCAAATCATCCCATGTAGTGATTGACCCAGCTGGTAAGGAGTTCAACTAGTTTTAGCTTTATCCCGTAGAGAGAAAAGGAAAAGCCACAATCTAATTGCATCATCAGAAGCTCCATTGTGCTTGAAAGTATCGCAAATTTTCAGAAAATTCATAATATGCTGGTTCGGATCATCACTAGGTAATCCTCCAAATTAGACTGAGCTCTGGATTATTTGAATAATAGCGGGCTTCAGTTCGAAGTTATTAGCATTAATGACAGGTCTTCAAATACTTGAACTGAGGCCATCAATCAATGGGACAACATAATCAAGCAGAGGCTTTGTCTCGTCTTGGTCACCTATTAGTGCTAGAGGATTTGCTTGTCGATTTTTCGCTCTTCAAATCTCCCTTAGCGTTCTTTCAATTTCAGGATCTAATGGCATAAGCTCTGAACTTCTTGTACGTCTCATATAATGCTAAAGAGTACTTGAGATTATAAAAAAAATAAAATAATAATAATAATAATAAAAGTTTGAATTAAATCTTAACTAATGGATATTAGTATTAACAAAAAAATTATAAAACAATTTCCGCAGCAACGGTAGCAAAAACTTATTATGGATTTTTATACGCAAGCACACGTATCGAACAAGTAATAAAGTGATGAGTAAAGATATCGTTCCCACAGATAAATTGCTATAACTTGTTAAGTACTAACCTACACTAGTTATCAATTTATCCAAACAATCAATTTAAAAATTCTAAAACTAAAAATTTAAACTAAAAGAAAATAAGAAAATAAATAAAGCAAAACTAAAGAGTGCAAGTAATTTATCAAGTCACCAAAGAAAATAAACTTAGGATTACAATTTTCACTCTACATATGCCTGAATCACTAGTTATCTTCTTTGAATTATTATTTAATCCGAATTGTCAATCAAGAACCCTAGTGTATCTACAAGCCTCTTCCTATAGTCATGTAGAAATATCTCCTCTAATTAATTCACTATAATCCTATGTGAATTAGATTAAGAAAATATTCATTAAAAGTAAGGTCTTTCAACAATTGCACATGTTATATAGGTATATTCCTATCCTATATAAACTCATATAAGCATGATCATGTGTTATTCTATCTAGGTCTAAATCTGTAATTCTTTTTCCAAGTTCATACAAATTACCAATATCAATTTAAGTGGTGATCAAGCACTCAAAAGCATTAAAAACAAGATAGAATAAAAAATTCATAAATTAAAATTACAAAATCAAAGAAGTAACATCATAATTCAAACTATATATAGAGATCCCATTGCAATCCTAAAAAATTAATTTAGCTCATAACTAAATTAATAAAACTAATAATAAAAATTTGCAACATAATTAAAACTGAAAATAAAAACTAAACAAACGAGAGTTGAATAGAGTTGTGAATGATTGAGAACAGTTACAAACCTCTTCTTCCAATTTGGCCTCTGATTACTCTCTCTATTAATATCTCTTTGCCTTTCTCTCCTTGCACTGTGGCTGCCGCTCTCTGGAGCTCTCTCTTTTTTATATTTTAGGGTCGCTGCTTCTCTTCTAATATATAGCGTTATAATGGAAAATTAAGTGCACTGACTTTTTCTAGTTTCTTATAATTTGTGATGTTCCTTTTCTGTGATAAGACTTGAGCCCACTAACCCTCTCATAGTTATTTTTCTCTTAATAAAACTTGGATTGGGCTTCTCTTGAATTCGTTTCAGCCCAGTTCTTTATTGCATATGATACATTTACTAAAGTTGATCACGTATAGCTCATTTTCAGCAATCTTGTCATCTTTTACGCCTTGATTGAGGAAAATATCACTTTTATGCATTCTTTGTTCCTGAAATACTTCAAAACCTGCTTAATCAAATAAATTAGCTCAAATTAAGGTAAAGACTTTCACAAAAATGACAATTAAGCAAAATTTAAGGTGGAAAAGGTATGCAAAATTTGTATAAAATATAAGCACATCACTAATCATAAAAAAAAAAAAAATGACATAGTATCTTAAGCCTCCAAGGGATATCATAAGAGATGGCTCCCACAAATGAGCTCCAACTTTGCTATTACAGTCCTTTTCTAGTCCTTTTCTGCCTTTTGAAAAGCTCACCTTCTTATGCATACCAAAGATACAACTTTAACACAGGTTAGGCTCAACTAACTTCAGCTCTAGTAGCTTTCTTTTTAATAGCATAATCTTCATTCCTTTCTCGCTCATATGCCCAAGTCTAGAGTACAATAGACTTGAATCAATACTAGTATTGACAATCATTAATATATCTTTGCAACTAGAAATCATGTAGAAAGTTCAATCTAGTTTCCTTGAGTAACAATCATAGCTTATTTGCTGACCTTCTACATGCCACCAGAAATGATCACAATATGCCCGATATTATCAAGTTATCTTATGGATATAAGATTCTGCATCAATTTTAGTAGGTGTCTCACTTTCTGGATTTTCCACACGGATCTATTTGACATCTTCAAACGAATATCTCCCATACCAACAATATCTAAAGGTTCTTTATCGACTAGATAAATCTTTCTATAATTGCTAACAATATAATTCTCTAATTCATCACGGTATGCAGCGGTATGAAAAGAATCTCCAGAGTTTAAAACACAAGAGTTAATATAACTATCAACGAATAATAGTAAAATATCTTGTACATTTTCAGTCACACCATTGACACCATTGTTTCTACGACCATCTCTTCTTCGTGCTTTGCAATTTTTCTTTAGGTGGTCAGCATTCTAAGCTTCTTCTAGATTTAGACTTGTCTCTGTCATTTCTTGACTTAGATCTACCATGACCCCGATTAGAATTCTTCTCGCTGCTTTTGCCCTTCTTCTCAATATTTAGGGTATAATTTGATGATGCGTCTTCACTCAAATCAATCCTGCGAAATTATTCTGCAAAAATTTGGTCTTTAATATTATTGCATTGTAGCTTTCCTTTGTCTACAGAATTACTAATAGCAGCTCTCATTGGTTCCAAACTATTTGGTAGAGAACACGAACTTCATCGTCAGAATTAATTTCGATAGACATCAACTGAGAAACAATCGTATTGAACTTATTGATATGTATTGTGATTGAAGTATCTTCTCTTGTCTTTGAATTGAACAACTTCTTTATAAGATGTACCTTATTGTCCCCTATCAGTATCTCATACATATCTGACATGATGCTTATCATCCCCGTTATGGTTTTTACCTCCACCATATTATGAGTAATGTTCTCTGTTATCCTTAATTAGATTACACCTAACACCTAATAGGGGTTATATTCGAGCACGAGGAAGTTCAAAAACACTTAGGTACATTGATCAAGAACTTTTATATTGTAGTTTCAATTTCAATGTTGCAATTTTTACTAGGTATCTTCCTAAGGAGGATTTGTTGTATTGGATTGACGAAAAAGACGAATTCTTTGAATTCGTTTGTATTAATTCAGAAAACAAACAAAATTAGTTTCTTAATAGTTTAAAATTATTCATGGTGGAATCAACTATATCACTTTCGAGTTTCTGGTGGGAAAGATAAAATTTGAATGCGGAAGAAGATGAGAGTGAAGTAGTTGAACCGATTTATGCCCCAAGTTTATTAAAGTACACTAAGCTCCAATTTTTACAACTTTACAACAAAAGGCAATCAACGGAGTTCTAGAACACCTACTTAGAAAAAATCTTTGCATAGTAAGAATTTTGCAGCATCAGTGGATGAAAGTGTGAGATGGAAGCAAAAACTCTTCAAACTCTCAACTACAGCATCAAGTGGCAGCAATACTGCTGTCACTTTAAGTTCAACTCAGAATTCACAATTTTCAGAAAATCCAAGAGCTCATCAAAAGCAAAATTGTTATAAAGAGATGGGTGAAGTAGATGAATATGAGGATATCAACATTGCACCAAAATTCCAAGTCATTAGTATGAAATCTATTCCCTTTATAGTTTTTTTTTTATCGATCACCTAAATCAAAGGAATTAGGAGTTTATTGTAATATTATGGAACAAATTGGGGTAGCTACTGAATTGATTGAAACTAATTTGTCTCCTTTAGCTTTGATTCCAACTGTGTGATTCTGAAACTGATAACGAGGACCAGCCAACTAAATTTTTTATTAAATTGAGAAGGGAAAAAAAAAAAGGAACTACAGCTTAATGGGAAGTTTTAAGAAATTTCTTTGTGACGATAGGTGGAGTTTACTCATTTAATTCTGTAAATGACATGAAGGACATTTAATTTAGTAAATTCCAAAGTGTATGGCAAGAGAAGCATTGAAAGGAAATCACCCATTTTTTTGGTGCTTAAATTGCATTTCCAATGGAAGATAAGAAATAAAGATGTCTTTGACATTTTAATTATACTGACAAAAGAAAAATTGGTGAAAAGAAGAATTTGCTATAGAAATTTTATTAAACTGAGCAATTATTCTATTTGGATGTGTATCAATTTTAGAGAGAAGGTATGTTGTCAATATTCTTGTTGGATTTTGCTGTCAACAATCAATATAAGAACCATCCTTTTGTTGGGTTACTGATTTATTTTTCTCAAATCATGATAAGAAGCTATTGTATCTGTTGATGGAGGTTTTATCAACAATAAATTTAGAAAAAATCAAGAGATGTGGCTTGTGCGAATTGAGTTAATAATCAAAGCAAATAAGGAGAGAGGATTTTATAGTGGTTCAGCCCCGAAAAAGATGAGCCTACGTCCACTGTTTTTCCACTATTTTATGAAGAATTATGAACACTCAAGATTACAACGTCTCGTCTGGAGATTGGAAAAACTGAAGAGCAATTGGAATACTCAAAACTTGCTTACCTTCCGAACTTTGAGTCCCCTTTATATAGGTAAAGGTAACCCTATGTCCCTAGGATCCTAATTGTATAAACGGATAACTATACAATTGGATAACATAAATTAAGTAACAACATAATTGGATAACCATTCAAAACGAATAACTAGTTGATCATAAATAGGAGACTTCTGTTTCCCTTTCCTTGTAGGTTTCTTGTTTGACATAGCATAGACTTCTGTTTCCCTTTTCTTTCAGAAGAGGTCGCCCACCACCTATTCGGAGAAGGTCGTGCATACTTATGCAAAAGAGACTACACGGATAAGGTCGCATATAACCTGTGGAAGAGGTCACATATAACCATCACGGAGGAGGTCGAACTTAACCCTTATGCGACCTTAGGATTTTAGACCGCACAACAATTGCCCCCCAGCTCCATTAGTTTTTTGGATAGAATCAAATCCCGCGCAATCTTCAGCCTCCAGATTTAAAATTCAAACTCCCTGATTTACGGCTGTGATTTAACGGTACCTGGATTATAAATATCAGAAACCATCCCGTCCTGTTTCATTTTACTGTTTCTATCTTAGAAAATATCAAAATCCCAAAGAACCCTAGCGCCGTTTCATCTCTCAGCTCGCTCAAATCACAGCTTCTTCTCCGACGAAGTTTCGAATCGTCTCAAATCTTCCACTTCTGAAGAAAGGTCAGTTTATTTCTTCTCTTATTTCTTCTATTCTTAAAAATGATTTCAATCTTTGGGAATAAATACTCATTTCACCGAAGTGAAACGAGTTTTTTTTTACACCACCTTTTCAGTTCGTAGGGTAGAATTACTAGATATCAATTAGAAATGAACCTATGAAAAGAATTTCCAGGGTCTGATACCCTATTTTATTCCCAATGAAATGCTCGAACATTTACTGATGAACTGCTCGAACATTTACTGATGAACTACTCTAACATTTACTGATGAATCCGTAGACCATTTAGGAATGAGCTTGCTTGCTTAGTACAATTTTAGGATGAATACCCAAAGTGCTAGCATAGTGGAAATCCTCGATGTCTGAATCCCTACGTATTTCTTTTCAGATGTCTAGTAGTGAGGAATTAAGGGAAGGAAATGCTTTTTCTGGAGAATCTAACTCGAGTGTTAGCTCTATTAACCTTGAGGATTATCTCGAGCTGGAACCCGAGAAAGAAATAATAGGGGCAAGACAGAGTAGTTCTCGAATAGGTGATCTTCCCCAGGATCAGTGGCCCAGACACATAAGGGATGCCCCTGTATTTTCATCTGGCTACCAGTACATAGAGGGGAACTGGTCATGTACCAACGTTCGGACGAGCTGCACGTCGAACAAACTCAGAAAAATTACGAGCAGCTACAAGATCGCCATCCCCCTTCATCTACCAATGGAATTTAACCGACCACACACTCCCCCTCATGGACTCACTTCCTTTTCTGAGGCAGTCCTCAAGTGTGGCGTGCATCTCCCACTCCATCCATATATAAATTCAATCATCGATTACTATGGGGTCGTCCCTTTTCAATTGACCCCTAATACCTATAGATATATGGTAGGTTTGTATATATTATACCATAAACTAGGTTTAGAAACCCCTTCACCTGAAGAATTTGCTTGGTTCTACCAAGTAAAGTCAAATCCGCCAGATCTCAGCGTCTTTTATGCGAGCAAATGGTCGAATCAAACAATAAAAACGATCTACGGGGTTCGCAACAACATGGGAAAATGGAAAAAATTCCTTTTTTCATTTTGACTATGCAGCTAACGGCTTCTTTCAAAATCCCGGTAGGTAGTCTTCCAATTTATTGCCTTGTTTATATATTTATTCTTATACTAATCGTATTCCAATGTCATCGCAGATAATAGGGATCGACCCAGACTCTCCAGGGATCAGATCGCAAAAGTATATAAGATCAACGACCTTCCAGTTGAAGAATTTAACTGGAAGGTACTAGGCACAACAAATAACCTGGTCGCTTGCGGTCTGATTCCAAAGGGTGCCGCGTTCCCAGACCCCCCGGTTATCTCTTCCAGGCCATCGAGCTCGAAGAAGAAGCCAAGAAAGAGGACGGACTTAGGTGCCCCGTCTCCTAGGATTAGAAAACGAAAGGCACCGGCCACACCTCCATGCTCAGAGCCTTCATCTCCAGAGACAGTAACACCACCAGCTCCTCAACCAGCTCCACAAGAAGAAGGTAATCACACACTGATTCTAATTACCTTTATACTATGTTTCCTTGCTCACTAACATATCATGTACAGAGATGGTTATTGGTAGCGGTTTGCGAGCACCTCCTTCAACTCTCGGGTCCATGACGAAAACCAAGACACCTGAGAGTACCCCGCCATCAAAAGGGAAGGAGAAGGTCGACTGCTCGAAGAAGAGAAAATTCGCCTTCGAGGATGTCCCAACGAGCTCGCCCCATCCACAACCATCTCAGCTAGCGAGCACTCCCGAACCCCCTACCGAGGCTGCCACTTCTTCGGAACCGGACTTGGTAGATAAAGGCGACGAGCTCTTCGCACTCCTGAACCAATTACCAGAGAAGGCTGGTATGAGCGCAGCCTTTATCGACCGCTTCACGTCTGAAGAGGGTTGGGAGCGAATGAAGCGATGTTCTGCCAAGGTCGCTTTCGGATCTGCGATGAGGATGCTGGCGAATATAAGCTTCTCAATCTTCTCTTCATGAATACTCTTGATAACTTGGAGATTTACATATATATATTTTTTTTTAGACTGTGGCTTCTGCTGTCCTGATGCACGATCCAGTTCTCGAATGCTTAGAGAAAGCTGAGAAAGTTGATGAGATAACTCAAGCGTTCGAGAACTCGAAAAAGGCTTGGGAGGAGGAGCGAATGGCCTTCCACTCAGAGAAGCAGCAGATGCTCGAGGACCTAACCAAGGAGAAACTCGCCAAGGAAAATCTCGAGGAGAAAGTCAAAGAGCTCGAGAAGGTCGTTTCTGAGTATCCAGACCGTATGAGAGAAGCGACCACCGAGGCGGTTCACAAAGCTATCGAGGAGTTCAAAGCGACCGAGGTCAAAGAACTCGAAGATAAGACTAGTGATATCACCTCGTCGACCATCATCTTCAACATATTCTGCGAGCATCCGGATTTTGACTTCTCCATCCTTGGCGAGGATATGGTCGAACTTGTGCAGAGCTGGAAAGAGGATACGACCAAGACTGGAGATGACGGCGCGAGCCCTTCCACATGAAGTATTTTTTGTTTTTTTTTTTCGAACAATGCGGGCTTTGTCCCCTTTCTGTATGGACAACTTTTTTTTTTTTAAAAAAATATCATATTTCCTTATATGCTCCTGCAAAATAATGAAAAGAAACAACAGTAATTTTAACTAAGTAGTCAATCACAAGTGATCGATCAGTACGCTTTTAGCGATTTAAATCCAACTAACTTAAAACGAGTTTTAAGCGTTAGGATAGGTTAGGTCACTTAAGAAAACAGAATACGAGTGATGCAAACTCTAACTGTATTTCAAAAGTTCCATGTCAAAATAAAACATAGCAATATATCACTTCGAACAACGAACATTTTGCTTAGTTACTTTTCTGTTCGAGGAAGGAAATTGCGTAATACGACATGCTGAGGCATGAAGTGAGTAGAAAATCCTAGGATTTTAAGGAGGATCAGATACGTCGATGAAGTGATATTTAGACACTTCGACGATCTAAAACCCTATCTCCTCTGAATGGACGTTTGCATAGTCCCTTAGGAAACAAGTAGGAGATAACTCTAATCCCACTGCCCCCCTAGTTTTATGGTGTCCGAAAACTGCCATAAAACTATAAATGAAGAATAGCCGAAGTAATAACCGAGTTGAAGTAATAGCC
>JXTB01000526.1:92471-106444 GCA_002914805.1 Parasponia andersonii | reverse complement strand
ACTTCTGGAAGTACTTCTGGCCAAGCTCCTTTATGCTCCTCCAGCTTTGTCTTTATATTTTGCTTGAGTATTTTGTTTATCGCTTCGACCTGCCTATTGGCCTGTGGATGAACAACAGCGGAGAAGCTTTTTTTGATGCCCAAGTTATTATAGAAGTCACGGAACTCGTCGCAATCGAACTGCTTTCCATTATAAGAAATTATGGTATGTGGTATACCATAACAACAGATTATAGATTTATAAACGAAATCTATCATTTTCTTCGCAGAGATGGTGCTCAAGACTTCGGCTTCTGTCCATTTTGTAAAGTAATCGACTGCGACCACCGTATACTTCAAACCACCTCGCGTTAATGGAAGCATCCCGATAATATCAATTCCCCACACAGCAAATGGCCATGGACTAGTCATCGAAGTTAAAGGAACATATGGTTTTCTAGGAATGGTCGCAAATCGCTGACATTTATCGCATTTTCTAGCAAATTCCAATGTATCCTTCTTCATAGTTGGCCAAAAGTACCCTTGTCGAAGAATCTTATTCGCGAGCGCTTGCCCCCCAGAATGATTCCCACATATTCCTTCGTGAATTTCCCTCATAATGTAGCGTGCTTTTTTATCATTGATGCACAATAATAATGGCGAGCTGAGACTCCTTCGATAAAGTTGCTCATCTAGAATGATATAGTGAGCCGCTTTCATGCGAAGCCACCTTGCATCGTCTTTATTTTCAGGGAGATCGCCGCTTTGTATATATCGCATTATGGGGTCCATCCATGATGGTTCCTCATCAACCGGCATAATTACTTGGGGTTCGACCTCGATGCTCGGTGAGATAAGAAATTCAACGGGAACTACTTTCAATAATTCTGCATCCTTTGTCGAAGCGAGCTTAGCAAGTGCATCTGCCCGGGTGTTTTTAATACGAGAAAGAAGCTGTATGTCATACGTGTCGAACGTTAAGAACAACTGCTGCACCTTCTTCAAATAGGCCATCATTCTCTCTCCTCTCGCTTGATAATCACCCTTAACCTGATAGACGACCAGCTGGGAGTCACTATACACCTCGATTGCTTCGACCTTCATTTCATGTGCGAGCTTTATGCCAGCTATCAGTGCTTCGTATTCGGCCTCATTATTTGACGCTGGGAATTTGAAGCGAAGCACATAATGAATATTGTGCCCTTCAGGACTGATTAAAACTATGCCCGCACCTGCTCCATTCTCATTCGATGACCCGTCAACATAAAGCTTCCACAACTTTGATGTATTTGAGGCAGGTTTCTCGAGTACTCCCGTGGGAAGATTAACATCATATGTAAATAAATCTGCGAGGGCTTGACCCTTTATAGCAGTGCGAGGTTGAAAATTGATGTCAAATTGACTCAATTCAATAGCCCACTTAAGCAGCCGCCCTGACGTCTCAGGTTTCTATAAGACCTGTTTCAGTGGGAAATTCGTGAAAACTCGGATGGAGTGAGCATGGAAGTAAGGTCGAAGCTTTCTTGATACAATGACGAGTGCCAGCGCCAATTTTTCCATCTCTGGATACCTGGTTTCAACATCAAGTAATCTCTTACTCACATAATACACAGGTCGCTGAATATTTGACTCATCGCGAATTAATGCGGCACTCGTCGCATACTTAGAAATAACGAGATATAAGCATAATTTTTCTCCCGGATTTGGTTTCGATAAGAGTGGAGGGGAACCCAAGTGTTTTTTCAATTCTTGGAATGCCTGCTCGCATTTCTCCGTCCACTCGAACCTTTTTGATCCCTTCAACACCTCAAAGAAAGGTTGGCATTTATCGGTTGATCTAGATACAAACCGACTGAGAGCAGCTACTCTTCCTGCTAGGCTTTGTACATCTCTGGGTTTACAAGGAGATTGCATATCAATCAACGCTTGTATCTTCTGAGGATTTGCTTCGATCCCTCGCTGGTTGACCATAAAACCCAGAAATTTTCCAGATCCTACTCCGAATGCACACTTCTGGGGATTTAGCTTCATCTGGTATCTCCAGAGGATTTTGAACATCTCGTCAAGGAGCTTGATGTGATCTTCAGCTTTCTCCGACTTGACTAGCATATCATCGACGTATACCTCCATTGTCTTGCCAATTTGTTTTGCAAACATCATATTGACAAGACGTTGGTAGGTCGCTCCCGTATTGATAAGTCCGAAGGGCATCTTTTTATAGCAGTATAACCCTCGATCAGTGATGAACGAGGTGTGTTCTTCATCCAGCTCGTACATGGGGATTTGGTTGTATCTTGAATACGCATCCATGAAGCTTAAAAGTTCATGTCCCAACGTCGCATCTACAAGCTGATCAATTCTCGGAAGAGGGAAGCTGTCTTTAGGACACGCCTTATTGAGATCGGTGAAATCGATACAGCTCCTCCACTTCCCATTAGGCTTTTTCACCAAGACCGGATTTGCAAGCCAGTCAGGGTAGAAAGACTCTCGTATGAACCCAATTTCGAGCAATTTCTCCACCTCTTCCTTTAACGCGATGTAGCGTTCTGGATTCATGGCTCTTCTCTTTTGTCGTACAGGCTTTTTTGATGGATCTATGTTAAGACAGTGGGATATGATCCTTGAATCAATCCCTACCATATCCGAATGCTGCCATGCAAAGACATCCAAATTAGACCTCAGAAAAGCGATCAATGAAACTCGCACAGGTCCTTGAACCTCTGTTCCAATCTTCAAAGTCCTGGAAGAAAGATCAAATGATAAATCTTCCAGGTCTTCAACGGGTCTAGTTCTGACTTCGTCAATTTCTCGAGGATCGAAGTCTTCACTGGTTGTTTTGATTGACGCTTTCACTGACGATTCGACTGACGCTTTATCTGACGATCCGACTGGAGCTTTGCTCGCTGCCTCAGCTGACGTTTTATCCACTGCCACGACTAACGCTTTGTCCACTGCCACGACTGACGCTTCATCTGCTGCCACAACTGACGCTTCGATCGCTTCTTCTGGCAGGTGGACCATCATCGTGCGGGACGTCGCATCCTTTGCTGCGAGTTTCAGCGAGTTGTTATAGCAAGTCCTCGCATTATACTGATTTCCTCGCACCTTATCTACCCCATGTTGGGTCGGGAACTTCATTGTTAGATGATAGATCGAGGTGACAGCTCGAAATTCCCTTAATGTCGGTCTTCCTAGCACAACATTGAAGGCAGATGGGCAATCTACCACCAAAAACTGAGTCATTATCGATGAAACCCTTGGAAAGGTCCCAACGCTGACCATCAGTTCAATCATGCCCATAGGCATTAGGCTGTCACCAGTAAAACCATAGAGGGGAGTGGCGGCAGGCTTCAGGTCGCTCTCATTCAACCCTATCTTTTTGAAGGCATCGAAGTATAGGATGTCTACAGCACTTCCGTTGTCGACCAATACTCGCCATAACTGTGTGCTTCTACAGTTAATTTTTACGACCAGCGCGTCATTATGCGGATAATGGACTTCCCTTGCATCTTGCTCTGTGAAGGTAATAGCCATTTCCAGTCCTCGTTGGAGCTTGTGTGGTCGCTGATCAAGATGCATGATGTTGGTTAACGGCTGCTGTCGAGCTTTTTGCGCATATCTATCCTGTGCTCGCTTGGAATCTCCTCCAACATGCGGTCCTCCAAAAATAGTCCGCACCTCACGCTGAATTTCTGGAGGTTGCTGTTGGTCTTCTTCTCGCCTTTCGTCGCTCTGCCTGGTGTACTTCCGCAATCGTCCCTCTCTAATCATCCTTTCAATTTCATCTTTCAGGGCAAAGCAATTATTAGTATCATGCCCAATATCATTATGATATCGGAAAAACTTGTTGGGGTCGCGCTTTGCCCTGTCCCGCTTCATTGGTTCTGGTTGTCGGAATCGCTCCTTCTGGTTTGTGACCACATAGATATAATCTATGGGCACCTTCAATTTAGTGTGATTATTAAACCTCATGGGAGCTTTTGAAACTTCCTGCCTTTTAGGTCTAGGTTGATTCTCACTTGTCTGTTCATTATTCCTCTTGTTTTTCTTATTACCGTTGTTGTTGGCGATGACCGCATCTTTTGCCGCATCTGTCCTTCCTCTTTTTTTAGTCTTTTGAAGATTCTCACGTGAAGATTCTAACCTTAGATGTCGACCAACTCTTCGGTAGAAGTGTTTGAGAGTTCTACACTCTCGCTCAAGCAATTCCTCTCAGAGTTTTGTTTCTGGTCGCACCCCAGCCATCATAAGAGTAAGAACTCCTCCTTCAGGTGGGTTGTTGACCTTCGCTAGCTCTGAAGTGAACCGATTGATATAAGACCGTAGAGTCTCCTCTGGACCTTGCCGGATTGCGGACAAACTAACAAGCGGAACGGTGAAATTCTTTGCAGCCTGAAACTGTCTTAAGAATGCCGTCTGTAATTGTTGCCAGGATGAAATTGAACCGGATTTAAGTCCTCGAAACCACTTTTTCGCTGCTCCTGAGAGTGTTACAGTGAAACATCTGCAGCGTGCATCATCACTAACCCGATGAAGTTCCATCAAGTCACTGTGGATCAGTCTTTCCATCAAAAGTGTTGATGGTGGGAAGTCTGAATCCGGTGGGAAGGGCTGCAGCTCGAACCTCCTCGCTGAATGGCAACTGTCGATATCCATCAGCGAGCTCATCGTCCCAGCCAGCAAGTGCATCTAATGCGATCCTTAAATTGTGAACATCGACGTTCAGAGGGAAAGCATCATTCCTTGCTCGTGGTAAAAGCGACCTTCGTTCGTTATCCTGTTTCACAGCGGGTTGGTCAGGTAGAGTCTTCTGCGACCTATGAGAGGAATCCAGTGACATAGTGCGACGAGATCGGCTTTGGTCTTTATGATGCGATACAGATCGATCATGACCACGTCGTCGCTCCAAATACTGTCTTAGGTCTGCAGAATCTTGTCTTGACTCCCTGCTGATTCTTTCGAAGACGCTTCTCGATGGTCGTCCTTGTTCGCCGCTCAAGCGATCCTGGCTATTAGTGGATTTATGAGAAAGTTGTATACGATCACGGTTCGTACTTGAACTCTCCGTACCAGATTCTGGTGGCAAGTTTGTGACCTTGTCTTTCCCTTTGGAGATGCGATCTTCATGATGCTCCTGCTGAGTTCTTGGCTGGCTGCATCTTCTCGTCTCGAGGATCTGTATTCCCTTCTCAGGTAATTGAGCAGGACGTTCTTTAGGACGTTCATGTTGTGGTGGGGTCACCATCTGCCCTTCATCAAGTCGTCGCAGGGTGTCATTGATCTGGTTAGTGACTTGCTAAAGGTTCACGAGCATTTCCTCCATACGATCCTGTCTCTGGGAAAGGTTCTCTATTGCCGTCATAGTAGGCTGATCCGGAGCAGGGGCTGCCTGTGTAACAGCAATACTTTGTGGTTGGTTTTGGCTAGTTCCAGTGACTCTGGTAGTGTTTCTAGTGTTTGCCATTATTGAAAAGGTGGAATTTGACAAATTTTTCTGCCATAATAGCCCTCCTTCTAGCGCCAATTGTTGATGGAGGTTTTATCAACAATAAATTTAGAAAAAATCAAGAGATGTGGCTTGTGCAAATTGAGTTAATAATCAAAGCAAATAAGGAGAGAGGATTTTATAGTGGTTCAGCCCCGAAAAAGATGAGCCTACGTCCACTATTTTTCCACTATTTTATGAAGAATTATGAACACTCAAGGTTACAACGTCTCGTCTGGAGATTGGAAAAACTGAAGAGCAATTGGAATACTCAAAACTTGCTTACCTTCGGAACTTTGAGTCCCCTTTATATAGGTACAGGTAGCCCTATGTCCCTAGGATCCTAATTGTATAAACGGGTAACTATATAATTGGGTAACGTAAATTAAGTAACAACATAATTGGATAACCATTCAAAACGGATAACTAGTTGATCATAAATAGGAGACTTCTGTTTCCCTTTCCTTGTAGGTTTCCTGTTTGACATAGCATATACTTCTGTTTCCCTTTTCTTTCGGAAGAGGTCGCCCACCACCTATTCGGAGAAGGTCGCGCATACTTATGCAAAAGAGACTACACGGATAAGGTCACATATAACCTGTGGAAGAGATCGCATATAACCATCACGGAGCAGGTCGAACTTAACCCTTATGCGACCTTAGGATTTTAGACCGCACAACAGTATTCATCTAAGCTGTGACAATCCAACTTACACCAGCTAGTTCAATAAAGAGATGCCTGCAATATTTGAAAACTAAATTCGAGGACAGATTTTTTTCAAAAGAACAGATGACTTAACGTAGGAGCTTTAGAAATTTTCTTTTTCCTTATTATTATCTTTTAGTTTATGAATTTATCAGCTTTCATGTTATTGTCTATTAGCGGGTTCTATTCCAGAAAGTTTCATTTTGGCTTAGGGATGAGAGATGGTTATCTAGATATTAATCCCTTTGAGTGGGCAAAGAAAAGGGGCTAAAAAAGTCATTTGAATTCGCTTGATTTAATTTCTATCGATGAAAACTACTCCTCTGAGCCGCAGCTGTATTTTTTTTTTTCCGGGCCTAAAATTATGGACCCTTGTTCGTGTCAATGACACTAACGGTTACGTGCCCAACTGTAATAATATCGTTGGGACTTTTAAGTTTTAGAGAAAATTAGATAGATAATTAATATTTTAAATTTGATTAAGTAGATATTTATTTTATAAATTTTATAGTTAAATGTTCATGTATATATATTTTTACACTTAGTAGATATGTTTATTTATCAATTTCAGTTACTGTATTGAAATGTATTCGGTATATAATTATTTGTACTTGGTATATAAAATTTTGCACTTAGTATATAAACATATATACCGGATATATTGCTATAACATTTAGCAAATGAATATTTACTTAAATTAGATCCAAAATTTTGTCATATTTCTCTAAGCCCCGAAGTTTAATCCTATTTTATAATGTTTTAAAATACATTTTTTAAAAAAAAATCTATTTCCTATACTACAATTGCACTATCCTCCTACTCTTTTTTTTCACATTTATAAGTTTCAAATACTCTCTTATTCTCTCATTCTTTTTCTCTAATTATTTTCTCAATTTTATCATTTTCTCTTTAATTATATTATCTAATTACTATTGGTTAATTATAATACTTAGTAATTATATTTTATAATCGCTATTTCTAACTCTTAAAGCTCAATTCAAGGTACGATTTAATTTTTTTAATTATCTAAAATTCAATTCATCACACTTATCTTTTTAATTTCAATTAATTTATGGTATGTTTAGTAGAAAGTTAGTAATTTATAGTTTGTAGAAAGTTTATTATAGTATTTTTTTTAATTTCAATTAATTTGTAATTCGCAGTTTGTAATTTGTAGAAAGTTTGTTATAATACTATCATTTTAATTTCGATTAATTTGTAGTTTACAGTTGGTTACAATTAAGATAGTAAAACATTTATTATAATACTATCTTTTTAATTTCAATTAATTTATATTTTGTAGTTGTTTACAATTAATTTAGTAGAAAGTTTATCATAATACTATCCTTTTAATTTCAATTAATTTGTAGTTTTTAGTTTGTAAAAAGTTTATTATAATATATTTAAATTAATTAATTTAGTAATATGTTTATTACAATTCTAAATTCTGAATTCGAATTAATAAAGTAACATATTAATAATATGTTTAAATATAGGATATATATGTGTCAAATTCGCATAGTTGAAGGAGGTGCCAAGTCCTTGAAATACAAACCAATCCAAATACTAGTGGAAGTTGTTCTTAGTTTTAAGATAGTTGTTCACCGAGTATAAGCACAACCTCAAAATGTGTAAAAACAAGTTCTAATGTATGAGATTATTTCAATATGGAATTCAAAGATGAGGTGATTGCAATAAGACAAAAATAGCGAGATGCAAATATTGCAAGAAAGTATTAACTACTAAATTTTGCAAGAATGTATTAACTACTAAACTAACTATCGAGCTCGCTCATCTCAACAGACATAGTGATGCATGTGTCAAAAAATATAGAGGAGGCAAGGAGCCCACTCAATCAGCACTTCGATTCAACAAAGATGGTTTGGTAAGATTTTGGAACTATGATCCTTTAGTAACTAGGGAGTCCCAAGTATGTTTAATTGCTATACAAGATTTACTATTAAGATTTGGTGATTGTAGTAGTTATGAAGATCATATTAGAATATCTTATTATCCAAACTTTAAAATAGTTTCTTGAAATATTACTAGGAGTAATTTGATTAAAGTTTATGAAAATATATATAAAAAACTAATATCTAAATTAAGTTCATTAAACTTTTGCTTTGCATTGATATATGATATTTAGGGTGTTAATTCAAAATAAGATTATTTAATTGACAAACATACTGTAGAAATTATTAAAGATAAAATTTAAATATTATTAAAGAAAATGGCATAGCCAATGGTATTATCTCTATCATTTTAAATAATGCTACCATAAATACAAAGGCTATAAAATTACTTAACAATTTGATAAGTTCATACACTAGAAGATTCTTATTGCACCAACGTTGTGCATGTTATATCATCAACCTTATCGTCAAATCAAGTATGGATGTAATAAGTGCCTACATTGAAAATATTTGATCTACTATTACTTATATTTATACTTCTAATTCTCCCATTGCCGAATTTAAAATATATTATATAGCCCAAAGATTGAAACCAATAAAATTCCAGGTTGATATACCTGTAAGGCAGAATTCTACTTATTTGATGTTAAAAAAATCATTTCCTTTATTAAATTCCAATTACTATGTGTCTACACTCAAAATATACTAGCGGACTATTACAGTATAGATTAAATTGTTGATCATAGAAAGAATTAAATCAATAATAAAAAGGTAATGAAAAAGTAAAACTAAAAATAAAATTGAATTAATAAATAAAATAACTAAGCAAGAAAATAATCAAAAAATAAATAAATAAAAGCAATAAAATAAGTGAAATACTAATATGAGGAAAACAAGGCTTCAAGATTCACTTAATTATTCGTTTAACTGTTCGTAACTTTGATTCCTATTTATTACTCAATTATATATGTCACATCCTAAATACATAACCGAAAAATATAATATTGAAGAAAAAGTAATAATTTAAAGTTTTTAGTATGAAAAATTCTTTTAGTTAATATCCAAATAATTTATCTTACTAGACAATATATCACAAAGACAATATTACAATAAAAGATCATCTAGCAAAACAAATATTATTATAATCTAGTTTAAATCACCACGTAAAGAAAACATGACTAAATTTATATAAAAAAACTAGAAAATAATATATAGAATTGAAACTAAAAATATTGAAGAATTTAACCAACCAAATATATAAACTTTGAAACAATCTCATGAATCAAAGTTAGAAAACAAAAAAATTACACAATTAAAATCCTCTCTAAAAACTATTCTGATTATGTACTCATCTCTCACATTCTCTCTAGAAAAATAGAATTTTCTCTCTCAAATTAGTGTCTATTTTTCTTCTCACATTCTAGTTATTTATAAATAAGTTTGGAGTGCTTAAAGATGTAATTTAATTGATTAAATTATGTGTCAATCTCAGTGATGTGTCTATCTTTTCTCTCTCTCCCCTATTCTCTTAAGGAAGTGATCTGGTGCAGTCAAGTATCTTGAGATCAACACTTAAATCGCATATAATTGGTTAAAATAAAACATTGACTTTGCTAGAAGGCGTGGCATTGCGTAAATGGAAAAAGAACTGGGTGCATAGAATATGAGAAGCGCTAGATTTCGCACGGTTTGGAGGCTCCTGCAGCACGAGCCCCACATCTGTCCCCTGCGTCCATTCGTCGGCTTCCCTATGTGCAATACACACGCTGGCGTGGTGGGTTTTGCCGCTCGATCCAACGGCTGAAATCTCTCCTTCTCTCACTCGCGTCTTATTGCTTTATTTTTCAAATTCTTTTTATTTTTTTTAATCTTTTTTTTATCTAAATCAAATTCAAAACAAATTAAAACTAAATCATATTCAAAATTAAAAATAAATGTAAATCAACTCTTAAATCTAAATTAAACTAAATTAAATATCTAAATTAAACTAAACTAAATTCCTAAATATCCTAATTTAAATTAAGTAAAAGAAAAGATAACAAAATATCAAAAAAATAAAATAATAAAACTCAAATAAACTAAAATTTAAATACCTAAAAATATAAAAATAAAATAACTTAAATTACTCTAAAAACTAAAGTAAAAATACTCTAAGACTCACATTTTAACAAATAAAAAAGCACAATAAATCCATTTTCATAGAGTTGTCACACCTCGAACTTAAATTTTCCTAGTCTCTAGCAAAAGAAAAAAAAATGTAAAATAAAATCTAAACACCTAAACATTGACTCAACTCAATTCTCAAAGTTTGCTTCAAAGATGAAAAACTTTGATTACTGTATATAGTCTAGAATTTCAATTCAAATGCAAATTTAACCTCACTTAAAATTCTTGAATATATGTGTGCGTAATTACATTCAATCATTTGCAACCCAAATGAGTTTATATAGTCAAGTAATATATGTATAATCTCTAGCTGATAAATAAACTTCATAATCCTATTATTTATATCACTCTCTACTAATGTAGACCAATACTATACCAAAAATTATTAGAACAAAAATTATTAGAAATTTATTTAAGTTTGTAACGTATGGTTAGGGTAACTATAGGGTAATAGTCATTTTTGTGGTTCAAATCATCCTAAGCATATAATTTATTCTTGGATCTTTATATAAATCAATTCAAACACTTTCTTGATATAACTTCCAAACTTATCTCCCACTTTCTTCTTCAATCTATTTTTCTTCTCTTTTTTTTCCTAAAGTACTATACCCCCAAACTTATAATTTTTATTATTTCTTTTTTTTTTTTAATAAGGTTATAGTACATATTTTTCGTTTTTTTTCCACCTAAAAAAGATATTTCAAAACAACACCCTTCCTCGTATAATATCACATAACTTAAAAATATCCTCAACAAATATCACATAGGCTCATAGGTGTAGGGTAAGATTTAGTAAGTCATTATAAGTTTTAGGCTAAAAATATGGGTGTAAAAAAAAAAAGATAAGAATTAAGCTCAAAGGGATAAAATAATGATAATCAAGTGTTTAAGGTAGGTTTAAAAGGCTCAAACAATCTAAAAATGGCCTAAATCATATCTCTAACTATAAAAAAAAAAAAAAAAAAAAAGCTTTTCAATGCGCTTTATAAATGCCTTGAAAAGCCTTTCACAAAGCCCACAAAAGTGCCTTGGTTGCAGGTGCCATAATAGACCTTGGCTATGAAGACGCTTATAAGGTACCATAGAAGGTCTACCAAGGCGCCTATTAGGCGCCGTGAAAGGCATCTTCCATCTTCTACGGCGCTTTATAAGATACCAAGGCACCTTGGTAGATAAAATCTTCCTCGACGCCTTATAAATACCGTAGTACATATTTCCAGGAGATCCTGTTTGTCTATACTATCCCCTAAAATTTTATAAATGTAATCCAAATTCATTATATACACCAAATATTTGAAATAAAATGGAGTATAAATATATATTTATATACTAATATTAAATTAACATAATAACTTGGTCATAATTATATCCATATAATCTATATAAACTAACTATATATATGCATTAGTTTTCTAAGCCAAACTAACATGATCATCAAAGACTATATATAATTTAAATAAACAAAGATTAAGAACCTCAAATGAGAAATTGTATTAAATCTTCGACCCACTCTTCAATAAGTCCGTTGATATCATCCTTTGTATAGAAATTTTTTCCTTTAAACTATAAATTCAAATACCTTATTTGTTAGAAAGTTATCAATCAAACTATAAATTAGAATAGAACTAATAAAACATATGGTTACATACAATTGTGATAAATGATTTAACATTGGCTTGTTCAATGACTTCTCTCATAAATTTACATACGTAAAATCTGCACTCAACACTTGTCGGTTGTCTTGGGCACTATACATAAGCATAAAGTAAACATAAGTAAATTTAATTAATCTTCTACCCAATAAGTGTTATTAATTTAAGTTTAGTACCTTTATTAACTTATAAACTGGACCATTTGATCTTCCTTTCTTTCCTTTTTCTATATTATATATCTTGAATGCACTTTAAATTGGAAATGCGCAAACACAATAATAAAAAGTTAGCAATAGTAACCATAAGTAAAAATAACATAAGAAACTACACTATAACAAAATAACTATTAGAGAACTTACTCGATCATTGTTAAACCAATTTCCTCACAGAGAGCTAAGCCGAGAGGATCTAGAAACTATGTATAATCTTTGAGAGGATAAATGATAAGCAATATCCAATAGTCCCTACTCATAAAATTGATGATAAAGATTATTAACATGTAACAATTAACTTCATATAGGAAGTAGTTGATCATATGACAATTTGTTATATTTAAAATCTTACCCATGATTCTAAGGTGTAATTAGAAATTGATGTTCATTCTCCATAGATAACATCCGGGTTGCTAAACTTATAGCATGATCCTCACGTGGGCCTCCTTGTGTAGCAACTGCACTAGGATCCATGAACATATACCTAGCTTGATAGCCATATTGGGTCACTAAATAGTGTAAATGCCTACAAGTACAAAATGCAATGTGAATTAAGTGTTGTACTATATAATTGCCAACTATAGATACATGTATATATATGAAGTTCTATATATATATAAAAAAATAAACTTCTTACCTCATGTATAACGTAACAGGCACGGCTCTAATCTTTTGTAATGTGCAAAACTCAATTATGTCTTCTTTGAATATGGGCAAACGAAAAGCTTCTCCAAACACTTCTTCATCAAAAAGAACATTAACAACAACACCTTCATCTACTCCTTGAATGGTATTCAATAGTAATCTGATAGAAGCTGGTGCACCATCAATAAATCTAAACTGTGTTTGTATAACAGATTCCGCTTTTTTTCTTTGTGGATGTACTCTTTCTTGTGTTTGAGGTGGCTGTGGTTGTGAAGATTTATTCTATTTGATGCCTATTTATATCATTAAACTCCTAAAATCCAAATAAATGATGAAATATTAACAAACAAGTTAATAATTCATATTAGAATTCAATAAATGATGAATTTATTTGGAAAATGGTTCTGTATACCAAATTATCTTCAAAGATAATAAGCATCTTAGACCATGCAATATAGGATCCAAGTGCGTCACCTACCAACCTCGTATCATCATTTGGATTTAGAATAGGAATTAGGGCTATAGCATCAAGAACAACCTCTACTGATACATGAAAATTATTTTCCCCCAATTCTCTGCCCCGAATAATAGTTGATGAGGTTGACTCTTGTACATGTCCTAAAGCAACTATGTTATCACGAGACCCCACTGCAAGCTTACATGGTCGGTTCTACAATATAGAAAATCAAACATAATTTATAAATACAAGTAGTTGATAAATAAATAAGAAAGAAACTCATATAAACATACTTTTTTGAGTCGTGAAGATGTTCCTACAGCCACTATTGGATTTACATGTATCTCTTGTGGTTGTACTTATTTCCTTTGAACTTCTGGCCGTGAAGGAATTGTATTAAAACTACTAACATTTTTTTGTCGTCCTGCTTGAATCTTAGTAATTTTTGCTTTGAACCGTTCTTCTTGTTCTTTAAGATTTGTTGCATCTTGCGCATTTATTCATCTTGCCATTGTTTCAAATCAAATGATTGTTACTTCTTTGTTGGAGCAAGTTGATGAAAATATTATTTGTGGCTAACGTGAAATCCCATTCCCTGTACACGTCCAGAATATTCAGGAGTACTTAAAGTCATTGTTAAGATATCATTAGAATCGTCTATCTCAAGATTTCTCTCTTGGAATTGTTGATTATAATCTTCCTACAAAACATGTACAGAATTGAACATTAGACTATGCTATACTTTTAACAAAATTACAAA
>JXTB01000526.1:71692-88785 GCA_002914805.1 Parasponia andersonii | reverse complement strand
TTTAAATTGCCCACCTTTTTATCAAAACAAAAGGTAATGTTTAAGAAAGAATAATACTTCATAGTTTGACTGTATATGACAATATGGTTAAACTAGGGGGTGTTACAACAGTGCTTTTTAGGCACCGTAGTATTGCCCTGTTAATCACGGCACTTAGTTAATCAATTATCACGGCGCTTCCGTACATGCGCTCTAATAGTACACATTTTTAGTAGTAATATAGTGTAATCCAGAATTTCACCTCATTTGATAATCAAACATGTTCTAAATTTTACTAATGAGATTTCAGAAATTCACTTATTCACATAAACTTTTTCTAAATAAATAGAACAATTAAAATGCAACAACATGCTCAAAAATATTCAAGAGTCATAAGCAAAGTTAAACTAATATATAAATCAAGCACACAAATAAAAACAACATTCATCATTTTTCTAAGAATTTTATTCTATAAAAATCAAATTTTTATCATCAGCATTCGATAATCAACCTAAGTCATAACTACAATTTTAATTTTTTCAAAAACTTTTTGTACATGCACGAAAAATATGTGCATCAAAACTATGTGTATTAAAAATATACATGCATATGCCACCACCCCCAATCTAAATTGGACAATGTTCTCACTGTCACCAAAAATATAGAAAAGAAAAAAGCAAATGATAGAGTACACCTGAATGACAGATCAGACTAAATTCGAGGCACTGTAATGATTAAGCTAGAGAAAAGGAAAAAAACAAACCAAAGAAAACAAAAAACCTAATAAAAGAAAATAAAATAAGGTACAAAAAGATAAAACCTAATTAATTATGATAGATAGGATCTACCAAAGTGATCTCCTCAGCTTGGTTTACCCTACACAAAATTCTTCAACTGCAATCAAACATATATCTAGAACCCTCAAATATTAGAGCTGAGTTGTCTTTTAGGGTCTTCTCATCGTATGGTTTCAATTTATCTCTCTTGAGAGGCAACTCCTCAAAGCATAGCTACCAAAATTTCTTTTGCTTATCCTATGTCTTAAAATCAACAGAAACATTAATATTATCATGATAAAACAAGTTCTCATTATTAACATCTCGAAGGATATAACTTAAAGGATCAAACTTTTGGCTTTATTCAATTTCCTCTATCACTAGTGTGTCTGTCATGTTAGCATGATAACACTCATCATCTTTATGTGGTTGTTTTCCAACATGAAAAATATTTGCCTCCAAAGTTATATTCTCAAATGATAACTTTATTAGACCATTCCTACAATTAATGAGGGCATTTCCTGTAGCAAGGAAAGGTCTTCCTAAGATTACTATGATCTTAGACTCGATGTTAACCATAGATTAGGTAGCCAAGATTAGAAAATCATCAGAATAGTAGAATTTATCAATTTGAAGCAGAACATCTTCTATTATTCCTCTCGGTCTTCACACAGAATAGTCAGCTAGCTACAATACCACAAATATGGGCTTGATTTTTCCAATGCTTAGCCGCAAGTATATAGAATATGGCACAAAATTTACACTTATTCCTAGGTCTAGAAAAGCTTGGCTGAACTTGTGTGTCCCTATATTGTAGGTGATTATGGGAAACCTAGATCCTTATATTTAAGCGGTGTTTTCTGTTCAATTATCGCACTTACCTGCTTGGTCAAGAATGCAATCTTGTTGACATAGTGACTCTTCTTAATGGTGCATAGATCTTTGATCACCTTAGTATATGATGGTACTTGCTTAATCACATATAACAAAGGATGATTAATTTTAACTTGTTTAAGATTTTTGAGGAACTCACATTTATTTTTCAGTATTTTTCCCATCTTGAGAACTTGAGGAAATGACACTTTAATAAAAAATTTCCTTTCAAGCTCTTGTGGATGGGTGTTTTCAATGTTATCTGGATTGGTAGTGTCACTTAGTAATACTCTTAATAAACTTGGATCATCTAAAGTTGCACCACTTCGAGTAGTGATGGCATTGACCTTTTTAATATCCTGCATATCAGCGCTAGATGTTTGTATCAAGGGTTGCCCCTTTGGATGAGACTGAGATTTCGTAGGAAATCTTTCACGCCCTTGTACAGTAAGAGTATTGGTCAACTTAGTTATTTGACTCTTAATCTCTTTATTCTCTTTCACCACCTATGTGAGTTCAGATTCAAACTTTTGGTTAGTCTTATTTTGTGCCTCTATAAATGCTTATTTCTTCTAGAGGATTCCTATTGTGTTGTATATTATATTAAGATACAGAGTAATTCCTAGGTAGTAGTGCACTACAGTGTTCTAATTATTGATGGATAATGTAGGATGGTTTTGATCAAGCTTTTAGCTAAAGTTTGGGTGATTTCTCCAACCAAGATTGTATGTGTTAGAATTCGGTGGGAAAGGCTTTAAAATCATTCATAAGGCACTGCATCATTCTTCATAAACTCCTCTCATCTCACTATAGGTTGGGCAATTATGAGCTAAGTGTTCCACTTCCCTTCAGACAAAATATGTAGCTTGAGATTCTACCCTAGCAATCGTACAGGTGACTCTACTATCTTTAGCTTTCAAGGTCTCTAATTCCCTAGTCACAACTTCTAGTTAGGCTTTAAGGCTATCCTCTTCTCTAAGATGATAGATTCCGATTAGTCATGGCCTATTGATGCTATTAGTAATACTAGGTGCAGTCCATATATGGGCTTTATCAGCTAACTCATTTAGGTAGTCTATGGCTTTATCTAGGTCTTTTTATAGAAAATTTCCTTTACACATTATCTCTATAAATTGGTGCTTCTTAATGGTTAACCCCTCATGAAAATAACTAACTAGATGCCAATTTTCATACCTGTAATATGGGCACATGTTCAACAACTCTTTGAATCTCTCCCAAGCTTGATATAATGTTTCACTATCATTTTAGAAAAAGGTTGAGATTTGTCTCTTAAGCAGGAAGTATTTGTTAAAGAAAGTTAGGTCATTTCCACCTATGTACCTATAGATCTCGGTCTCAAAGAGTATAGCCAACTCTTAGCTTTATCTTTCAAGGAGAATAGGAAAAATTTTAATCTAATAGCATCTTCTGTATCAGGTTGGCTATGTAAAGTGGTCACTACCTCTTCAAATTCTCTAATGTACAAATATAGATTTTCACTACCTAGGCTATGGAAGATGAGTAAAAGTTATATCATGCCAAGTTTAAAATCCAATTACAGTGTATTCTATGAAAAAATGATGCATGAAGGTGTGGTAGTATGGGTTAAGTGTGAGTAATCATTTAAGGTTTGGGTACCGTTATTACCAATTTGATTGATAATGGTTAGTAAAAGGAGTTTCTTACAAATCTATGCCTAACCAACAATCAAATGAATCTTCTTCAAAATCAAGTCTTTTATTAAGTCTTCTTGATTCGTTTCTATTCCAAAACATATATCCAAGTTTTTTTTATAATTTTTTTTAGAAAAAAGAAATTTGTGTAGTACGCAAAAAGTATACGCTAAGAATATTCCTAGATTGATTAGAAAAGGTACAAATGGTTCTACTTAAAACATAACTTTTTTAGACAAAACTTTCCAAGGTTCTCAGGTGAGTTAGAGGGGTCACAGTTACATTTTTTATTATTTAGTAACCAAGCTTTCTTAGGCAATTCTTTTGTGACAAAACTACAATCTTTATTATTTAGTAACCAAGCTTTCTTAGGCAATTCTTTTGTGACAAAACAATCCCAGTTTCTACTAGTTAAAGAAACAACAAAATGTTTTTTTATTGGAAAAAAATAATAATGATAAAAAAATTACTAATTAAAAACCTAAAGTCTAGAAAATTAATAAACATAATTAATCAAAATTAATCTAGTAAATACGAAAAGAGAAAAAAATAAAAACTAAATTAAGAAGAAAAGAAACTAAAACTATAAAAATATATATATATATATATTTGTTATAAAAATCTAAAAGAAATAGAATGAAAGAATTGTGTGCCCTTTTCATTGATTTGGCTTCCCCAGCAATGATGCCAAATTTTGTCTATGCTCAGAATATACTAGCAGCTATCGTAATATAGATTAAAGTGTTGATCCTACAGAGAAGTAAATCAACAGTAAAAAAATAGTGAAAACAGAAAACTAAAAATAAAGTTGAATAAATAAATTGATTAATTAAGTAGGAAAATAATCAAGAAAAATAAATTAAAACATTAAAATAAATAAAAATACCAATATGAGGAAAACAAGGCTTCAAGATTCACCTAATTATTTGTTTAACTGTTACCAATTTTGATTTTTATTTATTGTTTAATTATTTGTTTCATATCTCAAACACATAACCGAAAAATATAGCGTTGAAGAATAAATATATATTTAAAGTATTTAATATAAAAAAATCTTCCAATTAACACTAAAATAATTTACTTTACTAGTTATCTCGGTCGATAATATATCACAATGACAATACTTGAATAAAAGATAAACTAATAAAACAAATATTATTATAATTTACTATAAATCACTACGTAAAGAAAACATGACTAAATTTATATAAAAAATTAAAAAAATATATATATAGAATTGAAATTAAAAATATTAAAGAATTTAACAAACTAAATGTATAGATATTGAAATACTCTCAATAATTAAAATTAAAAAATAAAAAAAAACTACACAATGAAGATTCTCTCTAACTTGTCTAAAAGCTAATTTGATTTCGTACTGATCTCACACACACTCTCTCTCAGAGTAAAATTTTCTCTTTTAAAATTTGTGTCATTTTTTTTTTCACTATTTTTAACTGAGTATGAAGTTTTCAATAATTCTGCACGTTTCCAAAATTGTAATTTGATTGATTGAATGGACGATGTCTCTCACAATTTTCTCTCTTTTTCTCTGCGCTTCTCTCAAGCTGCTCAGCATTAAGGAAATGATCTGGTGCGGGAAAATATAATGAGCTCAGCTCCTAAGTCGTATACAATTACTTGAAATAAAACGTTTACTTTGATAGCATGCGTGGCTTTGCATCACTAGAGGACGAACCAGGTGCATAAAATCCAGGAAGCACTAGATCTTGCACGGTGACCAGCACGGCCTGCCCTGCTTTCACACCCCAGTTTCCATGCGTGTATTGCACGCGCTCGCCTGATGGGTTTTGCAGCTCGATTTAACGGCTGAAATCTCTCATTCTCTCACTGGCGTCTGATTGCTTTATTTATCCGAATTCTTTTTATTTTTTTAATCTTCTTTAATCTAAATCAGATTCTAAAACAATTAAAACTAAATATTATTCAAAATTAAAAATAAACATAAATCAAGTCTTAAATATAAATTAAACTAAATTAAGTTCATAGATATCCTAATTTAAATTAAGTGAAAGAAAAGATAACAAAATATCAACCATTATCACTAACGAATTTATCGTAATCATTTGAGCTTAACCAGTATATTGAATGAGATTTCGACGTTGATTTCAGGGATGAGAACTTCAAAATTTTAGAAGTGTGACAAATGTGTTAATTAAGATTCTCGGTGCCTTCACAATTAGCACATATCACTTTAACTATTTTAGAGTCTACGATTTCTTTGGAGTCTGTTTTGAGGACTACTAAGATGATAGTAGATGAGCGAAAGATTTTGTTGGCCCTTGAAATAGTTGAGGTTCTAGCATATGTTAAAAAGTAGGTACAAACGACTAAGCAAAATTAAGAATCTATTTGTATTTGCAATGAAAAATTGACCGAAAATTTCAATAATTTGTACATGAATGATAATAATGAGCTATAATTGATGATACATTAGTTTTTTTTTATATGTCATAATTTGAATTTTAAATTTGTACTCTTCAAGACTACACACTTTTTTCCTTACTAAGGTTTAGTCTCAGTAGGTTTTTCTAAGGTTTGTAATGAGGTAGTCAAAGATTAAATCAATAAAATCAAATTTAAAATTTAAAATTTATTTTTTTCTTTATTTTTTTTGAACGTTGTCATTATAATTCTAAATAATTTTCTTAATATTTTTATTTTTAAATGTCTTTTAATCAATTATTCAACTTATATAATATATCTTATTTAATTATTATTAAGTTTTTAATAATAGAATAAAAAACGTAACATGTTTATGTTACCTATTTTTTAAAAATATTTAAAACATAACATGTTTCAAATTTTTTTGAAAAAATTCTAACAGACGATTTTAATTTAAAAAAAAAAATAGGCCAAGTATGGGTTGGACCAGGTTGGCCCAACCTTGGCCTGCTTAAGGACCTAGCATGCCTACAAGTCAAGCTGGGGCCCTATTTATTTTTTTATGAATCGGCCCGGCCTGACACGTTCCCCTCTCTAAGCCTGCGATGGGCTAACTCACTTATTTTACCACCACTAAGTAAGGACTAACTTGAGCCAAAATGATTTTTTATATATACTGAGGAGTGTCAAAAACTTCTTGACCATGAAAAGGCCATTATTTAGGACTTTTTCATGGCCAAGAAGTTTTGACATTCTTGACACTCCTAAACATAAGAAGTTTTTATTGAGAAAGTAAAGTTTCAATCTTATTCATTTTTATTTTGAAGAAAACAAATATTTTATTTAATTTTAATGATTTAACTTGAGTGTGTAGTTAAATGCCGTTAAAAGATCTATCTCAAGTTAATTAAAGAATCAATCTTGAAAATGGATGCATATAGATCTATTAGAATCAAACTTGAAGATGGATAATTAAGATACAAGACTGTGTCTAGATAGAATATATTTCATACTTAGTCTTGTATTTGATTTAGTCCATTTGATACAGATTCTCTTTGCATTGGCTCATACTTTCAAAAGAATTTTCAAATACTTTTAAAAAAAATTTCAAACTATCTTAAGGCTAAAATGGTTATTTTATTTTAGAAGTTTGAAAAGAAATATCATTTTTAATCTAGCCAAATTCTCTCAAAAAGTCTAAATTTTGTGTTAAAAATATTTGAAAAATAATAGGATTTAAAATATCGACAAAAAGGAACCAAGGAAACCAATCAGTAGTTTATGGTCCTAAAATGGTCGACTCCTGGTGGTCGACCATTACAGCTCAACTATTTCATCGTTGGAGCTAAATGCCACTATCAGACTCCAATGACTAGTAAAAATGGTCAACCACTTTTTAGAATGGTTGATCACTTTTCTGGCAGACAATCAGTAACGATTGTAAATGACTAGTTTTTGAAGATAACCAAGTTTAATAACTTAGAAGGAAAGAATGTGAACCTATATTGATTCCTAATCAGTTTCGAAGTGCAAAAGCTCTTTTTTACTCAACTTTAACTTTCAAATCATATTGAGCCAATATTAAAACATCTATATTGCATTGTTATTAAATCTCTTAAGTCAAAATTATATTCATTACTTTTGCGAAGAGAGTTCCTGAGTATGTTCGCTGTTGTTTATTGTAAATCTATTTGAGTCGAGGTGAGATTGGCATTGGAGTCATAAGCAATCCATGCATAAGTGAGGTTACCATCAGAGTCTAAACAACTCGATTTAGGCAAAGTTATCACCAAAGTCTAAATAACTAGAGTGTAGGTGAGGTTATTACTAGAGTCTAATACAACCCGTGAGTTGGTGAGGTTGGCACCATTGTCTAAATAACTTAGTATAGATGAGATTAGTACTGAAATCTAAACAATCTTTAGTTTAGCGTGATAGAGCCGAATTCAAGACTATTATAAAGGTTGGGTGAGTCTAAGAAAAATTCACTCCGTTTGGACGAGGATCGGTCAAGCTTATGATCTCGATTCGATAGTGAAAAGCTCGAAGCAAGTTGTTGAATGCCGGAGATGTAGGCAAATCATCGTGCTTATCGAACCTCGTAAAAACTGAGTTTATATTTTTTCCATCTCTATACTCCTTACTTTATTGCAAGCTATTTGATTAAGTATTTGATACTTAGTGTGCCTAATTTACTTGGTATTATTATTTATTTAACTTAAAAGTTTCAAAATAGTGATTTATGGTTTTACATAATCGAAAAGTTTCTTAAAAAGTTTCTTAAAAAGCTTTAAAATTCAATTCACCTCCTCTTGGATCATCAATTGGGCTAAAAGTTTTGATATTCTTGATACTCTTATAAATAATAATGATTTTTTCATAGTAAAAAAGAACTTGAAACTCTTAAAAAAGTCGTTTTTAAAAAATACACGAAAAATCATTCTGGTCTAAGTGAGTCCTATCCATGTTATTTTTTTTTAATTCCATTATGTTGAATCATTCGTGTTTTTCAGTGATCAGCCTAAGGGATTGAGAAAGAAAAAAGAGATTAGGACACTTTTATCTACGTTTTAGGAAAAAATGATGAAAATACAATCTAAAAGAGAGGTATTATTTTTGTACGATCAAAAGGGACATTTTTTCTAAAATCTGAGTAGTCCAGAATGTGGTGATATACTTGTAAATATTTACATCTTTTCAAAGTACCTTTATTATTAAAAGAAACTACAATCAATAAAGGAGAACTTCTTGCCACAGTGGATGGACTATAATTGATTCCCTCCCTCTGATGTTTAGACCACGACACCATTGTTTTCTTAGTTTATGCTTTTTTTTCTTCCTTTTCTTTTTTGTTATTATATTCTTTTTTTCTTCAATTTTTTTTTTTCATTTTTTGGTCCACATTTCTAAATTTATTATATTCTATTTTTATAATTTACGCTTTTTTTTTTGTTTTTCTTTTTCGTTATTATGTTCTTTATCTATTTTTTTTTTTAGTTTTTGGTCTACCTTTCAAAATTTATTATAATCCATTTTCATAGCCTATGCTTTTTGTTCTTTTTATTTTTTGTTATTATATTCTTTATCTTTTTAATTATTTTTTCATTTTTTTGCCTACCTTTCTAAATTTATTATATTCTAAGAAACTAGTTTGGTTTTCTTTTAATAGAGTACTCTGAATATAAATAAATTATAGAAAATTAAAAAGATTTCCAAGAAATCAGTTTAGTTTATATATAGTAGAATGGTTTGTATGTAAGAAAATCATAAGAAACTACAAAAGATTTTCTAGAAATTAGTTTCATTTCCTTTTAGCGAAATACCATATACATAAGTAAATCATAGAAACCAAAATAGTTTCCTAGAAACTAATTTGATTTTCTTTTAGTTGAATACTCAGTATGTATGTAAATAACAAGAATCCATTTATGGAAACTAGTTTGTTTGTTTGTCTATTTTTTTGTTTTATTTTTATTTTTTTTTGTAGAATGCTATATATGTAAATAAATTATTGAAAACTACAAAAGTTTTCTAAAAACTAAAGAAGCTCCCTAATTCATCTCCTCAAAATAGAACACATAGAGAAAAACATCAGGAAATTCAGAGATTAAATTGTCAAAACTAAAACAATAAGAATCAAATCGTAAAAACTCACATAATCAAGGACCAAATTTGCCATTAAAAAAATTAAATAAAACTTAATACAATGGAAGTGGGAGAATACAGAAGCTCAAATTCGCCTTTTAACAGGCAAAGAGAGAGGACAAATGAGCCGCCAATGACTGCGACCTGATAATGGAGCAACCGGGTCAACCTGCCAAGTAACTAAATCCTTCCACCGCTTTGTTTTTAGGTCTGAAAAATATCATCAACCCCAACCCCTTTTCTCTCCAAAACCCATGCTTTCCATACCATAAGAAGAAGAAGAAGAGTATTGTACAGACATGAAAATTGAGGTAAGGGTCATAAGGAAAAATAATTCAAGAGGGAGGGTCATATTTTTGGGATTTCTTTTGCTAATATCGTATATATCTTTTTGCCAAGAAAAAATTATTTTAACCCATATTAATTTAAGGTGCACATTTCCTTGTATGGACTTGTTACAACAATTCAGGATCAAAGTCCAAAAAATTAGAAAATCCCCAATGGGCTAATTATTTTATGAAAAATCTCATATTGATTTAGAAAGATATCACTTTTAAAAAATTTCTATAGAGAAGTATCATTTTTCTTCAAATTGGCATTTTTCAATGATATTTGAGATAATCAATCTGATTACTTGAGGTAACTAATTATGTTACTTAAGATAACTAGTCCGATTACCATAGGTAACTTGAACGATTACATGAATATCTCATCAATTAGTAAAAAGTGATATTTTTTTTAAATAATTTGAAATGTGTTATAATTCTAAATAAATTTAGGATGTTTCAAACAATTTTAAAATCAAGGATTGTTCAATTTATTTATGAAAATTACAATATAAAATCAAATTTTCTCTTATTGTATTCAAGGGAAAACGATATGGGTAAGAGTAAATTGGGTTAAAATGATTTTCTGGTAACATTTTTTTTTTTCAAAATGGCAATTTTAAGAGTATAAAATTTTTATAAAATTTTGTGACCTTGGAAAACTCTTAAAATGCCATAAATAACAGATCATAAAATTTTTGACCACCAGTAAAAAAAAGACACTTCTAAAAATATCATTTTGAAAAAAAGTTATAAACAAGTCATTCTGGCCCAAAAGACTTCTAGTTTCATCCATTTCCTTGTATACACTACTAATTTGGACAATTTTCAGACTAATTAAAAGTATTATTGGGCCCTTGGAACTAAAAATTAAAAAGTTAAAGTCACGTAAATAAATGTCTAAATGTAATTATGTTTGGCTTTGTACAAGAATAACCCACTTTTGGGGTTAGCCTTAAATAGATACACCTCTCTAGTTTTATGAACTAAAATATCCCTTTTGATTATCTGTAGTTCTTCAATACCAAATTTATCCTTTGATCTCCCACTGCCTCATTCTCAAACCGACGAAGTAGAGTTGCCGGAGCTTGAGCAGAGACGACGGAATCTGACCATATATTCGGTTTTCAGCGAGGACGACGACCTTCAATCCGTGGCTCCTCGACGTCGAAGCCGGGAGATCACCGAAGAAAAGAAATCGTTGTCGTTGATGAAGAGGGATTTGAGATTGGCGAGGTGGGAAAAATCCGGGACTCCGTCGTTGATGGAGTTTCCTTTGAAGCTAAGAGCAGGGAGTGATCCAAATCGTTCAAGATCTTTCGTTGATACCCAATTTTAATCAAAATAGGAGTTTGTCATTTTCACTGTAACTAAAAGCTTAGTCTTAAAATGTCAACGAAGTTAACGAAAAACGAAAGAAAGAAAAGATAAAGATAAATCAAGTAAATAAATACACAAACTTATAATAGTATTTTATTTATGATATATTTATATATTTTATTTGTAAATGCGAAACTACTAGTTTGTAACAATTATATAGTATTATTTTGTTATCTGAAACAATAAAGATTAATATTTTTTAACTAAAATTAAATCTAGTTTTGCTTAAGCAAATATTTGATTGTATTCAACTCAGGGGTAGTCAACCACAGGATAAATGTAAATCAATTTTATACATTGTGATCAACTATAAATAGATTATTAAATAAATTATATACATCACTAAATTAATTATTTAAGCCAATAAATTAATAATATATTATGGTTAATAAATCATATACATCAGAAAATTAATTATATACAATTGATAAATTAATTATATATTATAATAAATTATTTATATATCTATAAATAAATTATATACAATGACAAATGAATTATTTATGCCAGTAAATAAAAATATATATTAGTGAATTAATTATATAAATGAATATAACAAATTAACTTACACGAGGTATAATGGAAAATCAAAATCATTAAAACTTAAAAAAGATATAGAAATCAATAATATAGAATATTCATTAACACATAACTTAGAAAATTAGTATGTGATGTAGTTTCT
This sequence comes from Parasponia andersonii, assembly GCA_002914805.1. Classification (NCBI taxonomy): domain Eukaryota; kingdom Viridiplantae; phylum Streptophyta; class Magnoliopsida; order Rosales; family Cannabaceae; genus Trema; species Trema andersonii. Next base: position 77,045 of record JXTB01000526.1, on the reverse strand, counting down.
TCAGTTATTTTCTTTCTTCTTTATATATAGAATATATTTGGATCCAGTTAGGGTTGAATCTGAATCAAAATAGCAAAACAGTAACTGAACCAAAAACTATTCAGTTTGGTTTAAACCGGATTTACTTTAGTTGGGTTGGATCGGATTTAATTAGTGTCCTTTGCGTTTGGGGTAGCTTTGCGGGGTATTTTGTTCACCCTACCAGACATTAAATTATTGTCCACAAGATTTAAGAATCAATTATTAACTCAGTTTAGCTTTAACACGTATCGTTTGATCTGCAAAATAAAAGTATAAAATTTATCTTAGACGACTAATATTGAAGAACGAAAGAAAGAACACTAACTTGTCTCTCCCACAAAAGTAGCATATAATTTTCCTCCCAATATTGGATAAAATTATCTTAGACGAAGAACGAAAGAAAGAACACTAACAATACAAAAGTTGATAGACATGTATCCTCTTTGTCTCTTCCCCACAAAAGTAGCATATAATTTTCCTCCCAATATTGGATGCCGCCGTTTTTGCCTCCTAACAATTCAGAAATCATACAAATAATTAAATCTATCTGTACTATACATGATGTGTAAGGCTTAATTGGTCTCCGATATAATTATGCCCAAAAGATTCTTCATATACAGTTCTCTAACAATTTGATCAACCAAGTTCTTAATTTAAATTAGACATAAATACAGAATCGAGATCTTCTTAATTTAAATTAGACACAAATATAGAATCGGGATCAATCTAGTAGGTATTTTTTTTATCTATAGATAAATATTATTTTAATTAATTAAAATTTATTATACATATTTTTTACTAGTAGAAGAGACGTATTATTAATTATACATATTTTTTTTTATGCACATTATTATAACTATTAGATAACTGTTAAATAATGATCCAACGATAAAAAAATACTTATACATAAGTAAAAAAAATACCTAACAAATTCACAAACATTCATATATATATATATATATATATATATATAATGTGCATACCTAACATACATACAAACGAAGTGCTGGACCCATAATGTTTGGGCATTCAATGGCAAAGGATAATGGCCTTGTTCCATCTCCACTCTAGAATCGGTGGAGTTCGCACACTTTTGGATGGCTTGTGATCCAAAAGGGTCTCGTTGGAGCAATTCTTGCCTATCATTAAAGATCTTTGATGACAATATTGGGTAGCTGGAGGTTTGCTGGCTTATTGTTTTTTTGGGTAATGTTTTTGTAGTTTCCCAACTTCCCCTCACGTGTTCTTGTTTTCCCACATTTACATACTTCCAAAATAAGCTATACTACTAAACTCCTCATGTGGTGTACCTATCAAAATCCCAGAAAATGTTTGATTAAACGTGTGGGACATATCAATAAAAGAAGTTACTCCAAATTAGAGCAAAAGTATTCACATAGTTTTGTTGAAGTACACTCTCCATTTCTTAAAATAATTAGTTTAGAAATCCTTAGCATCTAAGAGCTTTTGTGCTCTCTGTAGAAATTAAGCATTTACGGGGCGCTTCTATATTCTCTCTTTGGGAAGCATTTATCGGAGCCTTTGTTTTATCTCTAGTAAGCATCTTTTAAGAAGATGGGAATGATAGGCAATTACATATTCTATAATACTCTCCCTTAGATATCTGTCATTTATAGAAATTTCACTTAGAAAAAACCTAGTAGGAAAAATAATACTAGTGAAGGAAAAAAAGAGTACACTTTTCTTGTATATATAATGTTTTGACAACTAAAAAACCTTATTGATGAGAAAACCCAATAAGACAAAATCTTACCAAAAGAAAAAAAAGTACTGTGCATAACCAGCTCTTCTCATGTGAATATGACTACTGTTGCTTGAATGTTCAACGGAGATCTCTAAGTCCATGCATTCCAATTCTATACACCAACTTTTTAAATATTGTGATAGATAGTGATTCAGTGAATAGATTCATTACGTTATTACTAGAGTGACTTTTTTGAATATTTATGTCAAGTACTCTTCTTCGATAGTTAATATGTAAAAATAATTTTGATTTGAGTAATAGGAGCATCATTATCCTCATGTATTATACATAATTTGTCTTTAATTGATAAAAAATTAATTTCTGTATCTCTTGAATTTGTTTTTATCATAAATCTCAACTATACATATTTCTTACTTGCTTCACGAACTATGACTATTTCAACATAATTTGACGATGAATCAGTAATAATTTTCTTTTTAGATGGTTGGAAATCGATGTCTCACTATTGATGAATACATAATCTATTTGGGATCAAATTTCTTAGGAATATAAAATACCATGCATCTACGTACAAAACCAATTAATTTTTTTCAGAGGGTAAAAATGTGCTCAGATCTTTATCCTGCACAAAAATGACAGTCTATAGATAACTAGCTAATCAAGGCTTAATAAAATAAGATTAGAAGCATAATCACCTAAACTAGTAACCTATGTTGGTCCAATGAGGAATTTTCTCTTAATAAACATTTATCCACTTGTACTTAATTATGGACAGTTAACTCACTAACCTGGGTTACTTGTCTAGACTGCAATAGTAATTATGGTACTTATATACGCGGCATACTTCCATCCGCCCATCTTTAATTAAGAATAAAATTGTAATCATGTCCGGATGCATGTGGCATATTATGAGCCATTGGTAGTTTTTCTCAAAATTCCTCAGACATGTGTCAACTTCTCATTGGTTGTGAATTTTCACTTTCACCCTCTTCATTATGGTTTGAATCTTTTCGAATAAAATAATCATGTATCAATCATTTCACGAAGATAACCAACACTAATTTAATTCCTTTCCAATTTCTTTTGGTTGGAGCCAAACTATATTTGGCTAGCAAGTAAATTAATAAAAGAAGCTACATTAACTCGATTAAGTAGAATTTGTAAGATACATAAGACCATGGATTGCTCTCAAATATAGTACTTAAGTTTTCTAATTATGCTTTCTTACAGAGACTTATTTGTACTAAAAAGAATTCGCATATTCATTTGCTCAAATAACATGTTAGAATAATTCTATTTTCAAGAGTATTTTGTTCTTCTTGGATTGTATCTTTATGTATTGGCCAAGTCTTTATTTTGTTAATCGAGATCTCTTTATTTTAAAAATATTTATGTAACTAATCAACTTATGGGATTTTTGTTTAATTACTCAACTATTTATTTTATAATTATGGTTATCTTTTCAGGGATCCCGTTATTTTGAAATTTCTAATTTTTTTTTATATGTAGCTTTCTTATACGAGGGACTTTAGTCAATTTGTCTACCATACTTCAAATGTGCCTTAGATTAATTCATTTATAGATTATGAAATAAAGACTAAAATAAAGACAAATTTGGGCCGAGAAATTAGGTTAAATATGCTCCTTAATATCTCTATTTTGGCCCATATGCACAAGTTAAAAAATATTTGAAAAATATGTTTGCAGACGAAAATACCCTTACTAATACCTAAGAGAAAATATGCCTCACTTTCAAAGGAGTGTCCGTAATACTTCTCTCAGAAACTCCTCATTTCTCTCTCTCTCCAACTCTCTCTTTCGTCTCCTTTTCTGAAGAGCCAAGAACCCGTCGTGCCATAAACTGAGGAAGACGAAAACTCGTTGTGCCGTCTATCGTAAATCTCTCTCACTGTTTAGAATTACGTTGAAAAATGAGTCCCCAGAAGGAGGTATGCAAAATATGATTTGAGGGTTTTATTTTTTTAAATTTAGGGCATTTGTAGTAGAAGACGATTTAGAAATTTTTGACTTCATTTTGACATTTTTTCGATGCATTTTCGATTAATTTCGTTAAAATTTCGGTCATATTTCGATGAGTATGGCTGAAAATAGTCCAAGAAAATCATGTGAAATTCGACGTGTTTTTGATGGTATTTCGACGTATTTTCGATGGTATTTCGGCCGTGTTTCGATTTACAGAGTAGAAATTTTGATACCTTTTCGATGATATTTTAAAATAGGTAAAATAAACTTTTGATATTATTTCGACTATGTTTCGATTTTATTTCGATGAGGTTTCGATGAATAGTNTAAGGCTGCTCTAAATTTTCGATGTTAGTTCGACTGTTTTTCGATGACAGTTCGATGACCTTTTCTAGTAGCTAGTAGTTAATCTTTTTTCGACTGTTTTCGATTAATTTTCGATTTTATTTCGACGTGCTCTGTTTTTCGATGATTTTCGATGGACAATTTCGACCTCCTGGCTATTTGTTCTCATTTGAGATAGTTTCTGTAGGATTTTTCGATGATAATTGAAATGTTGTCGAAATCAAAATGATCGAAATTTCGATCACTTTTCGACCTATTTCAATGCGTTTCAACTATATTTCGACGTAATTTAGATGTTTTTGATATATTTTAAATTTGTAAAAATTTTGTCTAAATTGCTTTGTTCCCCTTATGCCGAACCAAAAGTCAAAGCTCCTTGTACCTTTTGGCAGAACACTTTCCTGGAAGGGTCACCATAAAAGGAACAACGGTGATGTCGAAGATTAAGGAGAGATTTGAGAAGTATGATTTGTTAGAGAGGGCAAAGCAGTGTCCGTTTAAGCAGTTTTTTCTTGCTCCTCCAATGCAAGCATTAGGAGTACTTATATACCAACTATTGTTGAGGAAGGTGAAATCCAAAAACCTGGCAGAGTTGCAGTTTTTTATTAGGGATAGCAACTTGAGATTCGGACTTGATGAGTTTGCATTGATAACGGCGTTAAACTTTGGCAAAAATCTAGACGTTATGAAGTACAAATCTATGTCTAGTAGCATGAGGCTCAGGGAGACATACTTGAATAATGAAGCTAATGTGAGATCCGGTGAATTAGAAGCTGCATTTCTAAATTGTGAGGAGAAGGAGGACGTATGGAAGTTAGGGTTATGCTACTTGGTAGATGGGCTCTTGATGGCACAAGAGTCAAGCATCAAGATTCTGATGGATATGCTCTCTTTTGTGGAGAATGAGGAGGATTTCTTTAATTATCCATAGGGAAGGCGATCTTACGAGAGAACGTTTCCTAGTTTGAATAAGGACATGATGCATCAGAGGGAAAACTACATTCAGAAGATGAAAAAGAATAAGAAGACGAAGGAAGTTAAATACACAGTCTATGGGTTTAGCATTTCTTTACAGTATTGGGCTTATGAGGCTATCCCCAAGTTTACTGGTGTATTTTCTGAGAACCTTGGTATTAAATTCCCAAGGATGCTGTCATGGACAAGCAATAAAATACTATCAATTATGGATTGTATTGATGTATTCAAGATTAAGAAAGTAAGTCCGGAAAATTGATTTTATTCTATATAATTAATTTTATAAATTCATAAGTTGATTGA
>JXTB01000526.1:0-67859 GCA_002914805.1 Parasponia andersonii | reverse complement strand
CATCGAATTATAATCGAAATATAGTCGACGAAATTCTTACATCTCAGACTTCATCGAAATATGGTCGAAATTACATCGAAAATTCGATGCTTATAGTGAGACAGTCTTATTTTTTGAGAAATCTAGACTTTTGTAGATAATCCCAACCCAGAATATAACTTTTAATGTATAAATTATGCTCGTAACATATCGAAACTCAGTTAAAAACTATTTCAAATAGTACTCATAATATTTGAACATATAAATTACATACCTATTTCGCGGATTTCCGTCCTCTATTTTACTGCTAAGTCTTTTTTCTGTTTTTTCAACTTTTATCCTTTTCTTCTTTTTTGCTCTTAGAATTTTAGCTCCTTAGACAGTGTGATAACTTAAAACATGAGATTACAGGAAAGATTGTGAGGATATAGAGGGAGGAATAAAGAGCTATAGCTAGGTTAAAGAGGAGAAGAGCGACATATACATTGTAAACCAATTATTAAGAGCAAAAGTGACATTTCAGGTGGGTATAAGCATATTTTTCAGAGTTTTATTAAGGAAAGCATATGTGTCAAAATATGTCTCTTATGATGCATATTTAACCTAATTTCTCTTTGAGCCTGATTATTTATAGTTGGTATACGTGATTTGATTACTTACTTTGCAGTAGTAAATCCATCTGATAGTTGATTTGGAATATTTTGAAAAGTGCAATTATCCGAACTTTAAGGTTGATTGATATGAGAATCAACAAAAAATACTGATAATGTACTCCATGAAATTTCAAATTATTTTTCAAGCTATTCCTTTTGTTCCTCTAATGCTAAAAAATTTGTCTCTTTACTGGACAATTAGAAAATCATGCAGTAAAAAATCACGTGTAAGGGATATATTTAATATATTTGATGATAGAATGGAGATTTAAAATCAACTTAAGTTTCCAATCTTCTTTGAGGACCTACTTGGTGTGCTATGGTAAAGCAATTGCTACATATACTATGCAACCAAAATCTTGTAGACGAGAAATATTGTATTCTGGACCAAATAATTTTGTAATTAGGAGCATTATGTGTAACTTGTCGGTCTAATGCAAATGACGGCAGCATCAAGCAATAACGCAATATGCGTCCAAACAAAAATAGGTAACTTTGTTTTCATCAATAAATCTCAAATAATTAATTGTAGGGGGTTTGATAAATCATTCTTTTGGACTGTTTTGTTTATTTGTGTGGGCATCTTGGTTATCAATATTAATCTCAATTGACGTATACATTAATCATTAAAACTTGAGAAGTGTATTTTATTTAACTATTCTTCTACATACAAATTTCAAATAATATTTTAAACATTTTTCCCTATGGCTCCAATGACTGGCAATTACGTGAGACTATACATAATGGTATTAAATTCTAAATGGATAATGTTATTATTATTACCTTCTTATAAGAAGTATGCATGTTTATTTATGAGAGAAATTATTGACTTTTAGTGGATTGATCCAAAATTAAAGGTAAAATGTCAAATGATAGATTTAAAGTACTATTAATTGAGCTTTAGTCTATTGAAGCTTGAATTAATTGGGTTCCTTGTCTATCTCCCAAAAGTACCCTTATTATTAGAAGAGTACCACGTGAAATCCCTACTCAGACTGAACTATGAAATTTGGCTACCCATTGCAAAATAAAGTGTCAAATTTAGAGAGAGAAAAAAGAGTGAAAATCGGGCATCCGAGAAAAAGAAGAAAGAGAAAATTCAAGTCGATTCCAATAGTTGGAGAAATGTCTAGAACTTCTCCTGAAAATTCAAAAATAAAGAGCAATGAATACTTTTACGTAAGGATCTCTCTAATTCCTGATCAAGAAACAAATGTGACCACAGACATAAGTATTCGAGAAGGTGAAAACAATATATATGAAGACTTTTTTTTAGTATTGAAGCTAACTAGGTATTATTCTTGAATTAAATAACTGAAACACAATATATAAAAGATATATTAATTTTAAAATTCGTAGAAAAAATATTTTCCTGCAATTCGGTGCTTAGCCTCAATGAATCAAGCTCTCCCAAAATCCTTCTTGGAATTTTGTAACTTAAAACAACTTAGTTTACTTATTTTCGATACATTGTTACCACTATATGTGTCCATTCCTATGTTACACATGGCTCTTCCTCCACTTGATAAGCGCTTAGATCATTATCCCTACCTATTTTTAGGGAGCATTCTTATTGTTATTTTTTGATGGACAGTTAGTTGATATACCTTAGCTGATAGACTGAATATCTCAAATTTTACTTGGGAGTATTTTTAGGCTATATTAGGAAGGAAAGGAGAGAGAAAGGGAAAAGTATGAGAGAAAAGTAGAGGAAATGCAAAATATAGATTGTTTGGTAAGAGGGAAAAGGAAAAGAAAGAGAAAAGATGAGAGGAAAATAAAGTATGACCCATACAAATATCCCTTTTCTCTCCCAAAAATATAGAGAGAAAAAAGGAAGAAAAAGTTATTTACTAATGAGTAAAAGTGAATTTACTAATATAACTGATAAGTGTCAATTACTACGTATATGATGATGATTTTTCCTTATTACTTTGTAAGTTTTTATATTATTCTAAGCTAATTTATGTTATATTTGTGTTTCTAGGTGTTTGGAGATGAAATGATAAAAATATACTAAATCGGTCGAAAATGAGTTGAAACAATAAAGTTGGAATAAGATTGAAAAAAGAACTAGATGATGTGGCATGCGTGCTAAATCTCATAAAGAAAAGAAGAAAAACACGACCCAAGGCTAGAGGTTACGGTGCATGATCCCGAGTACCACGACACTACATAGTCGTACAACCATTGACTTTGAGTACTTTGACAATTCAGGATTCCTAATTTGTACGGACTATACCTAAATACTCTCAAGACTTAATTCTCTATAAATAGAATGTTATACAGTAAATGGATGGAGAGGATATATGCCTACGAGACATAAAAGTACATCTAAAACCTAGAACGAGAGAGGGAAAGCGTGGGAGCTACTACAATTGCCATCTTTTTTTTTTCCTTCCTTTTTCCTTTTGTTTTTCCTTGTTTTTATCATTTTAACATGAAGTTTATTTTGCTAATCTTGTATACATACGAATATGGCCTAGGATAAGTTAACAGTGATTTCAAAATCCTAGATATGAGTGTTATTAAATTTTTAAGTTTATACAATTTAGTTATTTATTTAAAATTGCTTATATTCTTATATATTTAATTGATTTATGAGTTATATCCTACTTATTTAGGTGTACAACTAAATGATCAAGATAGAATTCTAACACTAGGATTTGGTATTAGTGTTTGTCATATTAATTTGAAAGTGGTACAGCTATTGGTATGCTCATTTGAGGTTTTAGTTATAGTGATAAATATAACCTAGGTTAGGAATCTATGTTTATGAGATTATGACCTTGATTGATCTATCTTTCTCTACTTAATGCTTCTATTAGGTAATTCTAGAGCATTTACTTAGGTTATTTAATAGGATAAGGTTATTTATGACGTTTGTATATATAGTACCCAATCGAAAGAAAGAAAAAGATAGTTGCCTGTTTGTAAACTATCTACGGTTGATAGCTTTGATAGAGAACTATAGAATTTGGTAATTAAATTGACATGATTGTATAGTTGTAGAGAATAAAACCTGAATCTGTATATTTGTTTATTTATTCGTATTTTATTTATTTTTAGTTTAATTTTAAGTTACTTTAAATCTCCTTAACTTAGGATTTGTAGTTTCTTAATTAGGTAATATTAAGATTGCTTAAGCTTTACTAGATAGAAATAAGAGGTAAAATTAATTTGGTTTCTTAATGATACACCAATAACCTTATACCCTAATTTTAAAATTTTAATTAAAAGGGTAAAATGGTCATTTTAGGGAAAAAATAATTTTTTTTCCTCCCTACATAATAAACAATAATAGAGGAAAGACACTTTTATTTTTATCTTATATATTTTCTTACCCTCCTAATTTTTTCTTTCCCTCCTATTTTCTTTTTTCTCTACCAAACAACTTTGAGTACAAACTTTCACATATATGATTGTTGGGTGTTGGTTGTTCTTTTGGACTGGCTAATTCTAATAGTTATAGTGATACAAGTGGGACAGGATGACCCGAGTACAAAGATGAAGTGGTTTTAATAAGTCATTCTTTGGGAAATATGTCTCCTAGAAAGACTTGGGCGTATTTTAGGCCTAAAGGTCACACTGTTTCTAAGGGAGGGAGAAGATTTGAAGACCTTTTAATCCATCTTTCCCATTTTGTTCTACTTTAGAGGATTTTGTACGATAAGATCGCTATAAAATATGTTTGGATGAGAAATATTATCATTGCTTCCACATTTCATGTTGTAGAGTTAACCCCAAAAGTTTTGGAGCACTCTATGTTGATTGTGCCTGCTCAAAATTCATGTGGCAATCAATTTCTTAATTTCTTTTTTGTCAAGTGAATTAGTCCTTTAAGTTGATTGCTAGGGTTCTTACAAGAATTTAAGCTCAGAACTTTTGGTTCTTTGGATTTTGGTTATTATCTCTACTTTTGGGCAGGTGTGATTTTCCTAAAAGGCCATTCTTTTTTTTTTCTTTTTCTTTTTTTTTGGTTTTTGGCAAACCTTGATGGTACGAGGGATACTTTATTTAAAAAAAAAAAAAGAAAATATCACCTAGTCAGAGAGAAGCATAAACCTGGCCTCTCAAGGACTAATAACAAAAGATGAAATCAGCTAAACCTATAACTAGGGTTCGCAATATAATCATTACAAACAAGAGCGGAAATAAAAGACGGAGCAGGCCATCGTCAAGTTAGACAAACTATTGAAAGAGCTTGAGAAGCCAAGAAATTAGTAATACAATTACCATCTCGATATATGTGAGTCACCACAAAATCTATTTAAGCAATATATTCTAATACCCTAGACCAAACAGATCTCCAATAGAAAGGAACCTTGAGTAAACGTACTAACAAGCTAGAAACCACATCAGTAGAATCATTTTCTAACCAAAGTTGTTTCCAACCTTACCTCCAAGCAAAATCAATTGCATAAATCAATGCAGCCAAAAACAGTAGAAGGTAAGGTGTCAAAAGATATATTCCAAAAATTTTCTCCATTTCTAATCTCCCCCTGAAGTGAATATTTGGAAAAAAATGGCTTAATTTCAAAATAGGTGACATCCATCGACACATACCATTTTTTCTTTTCAAGAGAGTAACACTTGTACCTTTTTTGATTTGTCCTATACCCTACAAAATTGTATTTAAAATCCTTTAGATCAAGTTTATTTCTATTGATTTCATGATTATGAATGAATACAGTATAGCTAAAGACTTTTAAAGGTAACTCACTCACCATTCACGATTTAGTAAATTTTTTTAAGAAGACATTAATTGTGGTTTAAAAATTACGAGTATTGGTTGGCATTCTATTTATGAGATAACAGGTAGTTAAGACAACATCTCTCCAGAAAGATTTTAGAGTATTACTAGTATACACGATGGACCTAGCAACTTTTAAAAAGTGTCAGTTTTCCCTTTCATCAATTCCATTTTGTTGAGAGGTGTTGGGACAAGTATTTTGATGTATAATACCGTTTTCACTTAAGTAACTTCTTAAAATTTGGTTGAAATATTCTTACCATTATCAGTATGAAGGATTTTAACATTAGTAGAGAATTGAATTCTTAAAGATTTGTGCGGCATCAGATTTTTCTTTGAGTAAATAAATCTAACACAATCGAGTATGATCATCGATAAAAGTTATAAACTAATGTTTGAGATAAATATTTTGAGACTGTGAAGGTCCCCAAATTTCACTGTGTACAATACTAAAAGGGTTGCTTTATAAGGTCTAAGGTCTAGATTTAAACACTGTCCTTTCATGCTTAGCTAATTGACACACTTCACATTGAAACTCATCATGATTTTTAAATAAAGATAGAAATAAATATTTTAAATAAGGAAAACTGGGATGACCTAACCAAAAGTGCCACAACATGATGTTGTCCTTCTTTGCTTGAGCAGAGTCCTCACTAATATAGTAAACACGTATATTCCCTTCGGAATTTTTGCCAAAAAAATATAGCCCCTCATACTTCCTAGAAATGCAATCTTCGTCCCCGAAATCAAGTCCTGAAAAATACATTGATTTTGTGAGAAGATGACTTTGCAATTATTATCTTTTGAGAGTTTACTAAAAGATAATAAATTGCAGAAAAGATTTGTAATATGTAAAACTGATTTCAAGACAAAGGTAGAATCAATTTTAATTGTTCCTATTCCAGTTATTAGAGAGAGAGAAAGGGCTATCAGCAATTTTTACTTTCAAGAGATCATTTATTGGAGTATAAGTTGAAAATAAATAGAAATTGCCTATCATGTGATCTGTGTGATCTGTGTGATCTGTAGCTCCAGAATCTATTACCCCAGTTATTAGAGAGAGAGAAAGGGCTATCAGCAATTTTTACTTTCAAGAGACCATTTATTGGAGTATAAGTTGAAAATAAATAGAAATTGCCTATCATGTGATCTGTGTGATCTGTAGCTCCAGAATCTATTACCCATAATTCTTTTTCACCAATTTTACAACTTAGGGCAAAAAAAAATACCTTTCAGAGCTTTCGTATGCCATTCTAGGCCATAAAAAGATGAGTTGGGCCCATTTTTAGGGGTTAGTAATTTATGGAGTAGCAACAGCTGGTCCTTAGTCAGTCCAAGTCCACCAACATCATCTTCTTTTCTTTGTTAGACTCCAACCTGCAATGCATGACTTCCTGCTCGACATTTATTCTCTATAGTTGGCATCTTTCCATATAGTTTCCAGCACATCTCTTTGATCTGATTTGTTTTCTAGCAGTAGTCATACCAAAGATTTCCTTTGCAAGTTCACAGGCCAGCACCATCTCTTCAGTTTATCTCGTGGCCCTTTGCGGCAAAAACAGAGGCTTCAATAGTTAGATATAGTTTAAATTCTTTTAGCATTTGGTTATGTCGACATTCTTCCCGGCGAAGTTCAACAAATATTTCATCAATTGGCAGTTAAGGTCGAGACCCAAGCATCTGTTCTCGAACTTCATCGAGCTCTTTGTTGAGACCAATAAGGAAGTCATAGATTCTGGTCTTCTCCAGTAGCTCAGGGTATTTTTCAGCGCAATTACTTCACCAGTCGGAAGGTTCAAAAACATCTAGTTCTTGCCAAAGCTTGGTGAGAGCCGTGTATCAGTCGTCGACGCTTGACTCGCCTTGTTTGAGCTCTCGAGCTTGGTTCTGTAAGTCATAAAGCTCAGCTGAGTTCTCCATGTCTGAGTAAGCTCGGTATACTTTATCTCAAATCATTTTTATTGTTATACACACCAAATATAGCAACCTAATATGTTCCTCCATAGAGTTGATCAGCTACGATATAACGAGAGCATTATTGGTGTCCCACGATGTGTAACTTAGATCAGCTAGGTCAGGCATCTTCATTGCGCCATTAAGATACCTGATTTTTCCTCTTCCTCGTATGACCATTTGTACTAAACGTGACCATTGGAAGAAGTTTTTACCATTAAGTTTAAACGACGTGATTTGAAGAGAAGAATTATCAAAGGGAGCATGAGAGTTGGAGCTAAAGCTGATTGTAAGGGTCAGAGAAGGGTCAGCAGAATCCTGATTCTTCCCGTCCTTACTCATGGCTGATTAGCAACGAAAAAGTGCAGAAAAATGTTCAGAAAAGTGTAGAAAAATATGCAGAAAAATCACTCTGTTTCTAGTTTCGAAAACAAAAGAGAATAGAGTATTATTTCAGCAATGCAAGCTGAAAAAAAAGGTAAGCTCTGATACCATGTAGAGATTAATATAAGAAAAATGATTATTATCACTCTATCATTTACATAGAAAGGATGAAAATTTATACAACATATTAGCCTTAGGATACGGAATAGAAACTGCCATAAAACAGAGAATAAAGCAGCACTAAAGCAGACAAATAAAAGATATTTAAAAACACAAAAATATTTTTAAAACCGGGTGTTATCTAGTTTTTGTCTCCACTAGCCATGCACGTCTTTTAACAAAAAATTACAAAAAGAGTTAACTGAAATAAAAAATAGAAAAACAATCCGAAGGAAAATAACCTAATAAAGAGGAATCCATAAGGCTTTGGTGAAACAATCCCCTTCAATGGAACCCTTCTAGAATGTACCTCATAAAGACAACACCCAATGGTAAAGTCTATCAAGAAAAAAGTAAAAATTTCGGATTTATTTACAAAAACAATAAAAGAGTAATTGAATCACATCCCTATAGACATAATTACAGATAAAATTTTGAGATGAATGCCACCAAGGACTCGTATATTCTTCTGAATTCTAAAATTCACCAATCTATCAGCCACCTAATTGTCATTCCTATAAACGTGGACTAAGACTAACAAAAAAAAGATATGTAGCCAGTAGCTAGGGAAATATTTCATCTAGATCTTTTTCTTTTTTTATTTTCTCTAGTTATATCATTTCTATAATGACATAGCAAAATTATATACGCAAAAGAAAAAAAATTACATATATAATTTGAAAAGAATGATTTTTTCTTACATTGATTCTGAAAATGAATTACAATTTATAGGACTAATTGTTATCTCCTAATTAATTACAAATATATAATTGTAATATTTTGTAATTAATTCTGATTGATATACAGAATAATTCAACACTCCCCCTCAAGTTGGTGTGTAGATATCTATCATGCCCAACTTGTTCACAAATTTTGAAAGTGTGCGATTTGAGATTGCTTTGGTCAGAATATCTACCAATTGTTCTTCTGATCGAATTTCCGGTAATTCTAGACTTCTTTTCTCCAATTTCTCTTTGATAAAAAATCGATTAATCTCGACATACTTTGTTCGATCATGATGAACTTGATTATGGGGCATATCACGAGCAGACTTGTTATCACAGTATAACCGGATTAGCTTATTTGATAAATAATCCAAATCCTGAAGAAGAAGATTTAGCCACAATCCTTCACAAACTCCAAGAGCCATCCCCCTAAGTTCTGCTTCACCACTTGAGCGAGCAACGACACTTTGTTTCTTACTACTCCAAGTAACGAGATTGCCACCTACAAAGGTAAAATATCCTGAAGTAGATCGTATGTCAGTTTTATCTCTAGCCCAGTCTGCATCAGTGTATGCCTCGATGGTTTGTTCATTTGTTTTCCTAGAGAAAAGAATTGCTTTTCCTGGAGCTGATTTTAAGTATCTCAAAATTCACATGATTGCACTCGTATGTTGCTCACCTGGATTATGCATAAATTGGCTGACAATGCTCAAACCATATTCAAGATCCGGTCTTGTGTGTGCTAAGTATATCAATCTGCCAACAAATCTTTGGTATCTTCCTTTGTCAGTTGGGACTTGATTAACTTCAACACGTAATTTTAATCCTTCTTCAATTGGTGTATTTACTGGTTGACATGCTGATATCCTAGTTTCTTCCAAAAGATCCAAAGCATATTTTCTTTGAGACAAGAAAATACCTTTCTGAGATCGAGATACTTCAATTCCCAGAAAGTACTTTAAGGAGCCTAGATCTTTTATTTCAAATTCTTTGGACAAATATTCTTCTAGGGCCTTTCTTTCAACTGGATCATTTCCTGTTACAATCATGTCATCAACATAAACAATAAGTACGGTAATATTACCATTTTTCTTCTTCAGGAACAGAGTGTGATCTGAATTACTCTGATGATAACCAAATGCTATTATAGATTTTGTGAATCTTCCAAACCAGGTCCTGGGAGATTGCTTTAGATCATATAATGACTTCTTCAATTTACACACCTTCTGTCTTTGCTTTTCTGTCACCATGCACCCTAGGGAAAGATCCATGTAGACTTCTTCAGATAGTTCCCCATGCAAAAAGGCATTCTTCACATCAAATTGCTGTAGTGGCCATCTGAAATTTGCTGCTAAGGATAACAAGACTCGGACCGTGTTGATTTTTGCTACAGGCACAAAAGTATCAGTGTAGTCAATTCCATGAGTCTGGGTATATCCCTTTGCTAACAATCTTGCTTTGAAGCGTTCAATCGTACTATCAGCTTTGTATTTTACAGAAAAAATCTATCGACACCCAACTAGTTTCTTTCCTGTAGGAAGATCTACGATGTCTGGTTGTTTTGTAAGCAGGCCATCTCTTCATTAATTGCGGCTTTCCACCTTTGGTTAGTTAAGGCTTCCTGCACACTGTTAGGAATAGATACAGTAGATAATTAATTTACAAATGACTGATTTATTTTTGACAATTGATGTGTTGACACATAATAGCTCATGAGATATCTTACTTTACTAGACAACTCAGGTTCATAAGTTGGTTTTGGAATACCTCTTGTGTGAAGTTGTGGTAACTGTCTCCTAGATGACTCAAGTACTGTATAAGGAGTATCATCAGCTAACGATTGGTTTAGTACATTACTCGAGAGAGACTGTAGCTCGACTTCTGAAGTTTCAGAAGTTTCTTGATTTTCTGGATATTTATTACCACTTATATCCAAAGTTTGACCACTCATATTTAAGTCACCTTTATCAGATATTTCCACCACATCAACTTTTATCTCCTCTGTATCTGTCATAAAATTTTATCTCCTCTGTATCTGTCATAAAATTGTATTCAAAAGTTTGAATTTTATCAAGATACTCCTCCTGAAATTCAGACGTAGAGTAATACATTATATCTTCGTGGAAGACAACATCCATAGTGATGAACATGTGCCTAGTGGGAGGATGATAACATCGATACATTTTTTGATGTAGAGCATATCCAACAAAAACACATGTCAAGGCTCTAGGCATTAACTTACTTCGTTGATCTTTGGGTAGATGAACATAGCAATACAACCAAAGACATAAGGAGTTAGATTGGGAACTGTGGGTGCAACAACAGCATCTGTCAGTGCTTGAAATGGTATTTGGAAGTTGAGTGACCTTGATGGAACCCTATTTATGAGATAGGCAGCAGAGAGAAGAGCTTCGCCCCAGTAGAAAGGGGGCATGTGTGCTTCAATGAGTGAAGCATGAACAACCTCTAATAAGTGTCTATTTTTTTGTTCAGCAACACCATTCTACTGTGGTGTATCCAGACAACTAGTTTGATGAATGGAGCCATGAGAGTCCAAAAAATATTGGAGTTCAGTACTACAATATTCTTCCCTATTATTACTTTGAAGTACTTGAATCTTAGTATTATATTGTGTATATACAATAATATAAAACTTCTGAAATAATACTGTAACCTCTGATTTGGATTTTATCAAACATAACCAAGTCATCCGAGTAAAATCATCAATAAAGATAACAAACCAATAAGCTCATCCCAACGTAGGAACTTTGGAGGGACCCCAAACATCGGAGTGAATAATCATAAATAGAGTTGGACTTTTATTTAAACTTAAATAAAATGAAGCACGATGGCTTTTTGCAAGTGTACAAACATCACATTTGAAAATATACATATCCAAATCATTAAACAAAGTAGGAAACAACCGTTTTAAATAACCAAAAGAGGCATGACCTAAACGACGATGCCAAAGCCAAATCTCAGTCATCTTCTTGGAGGAAGTGGTGCTACTCACGGCTAGAGCTTATTGAAGTTTGTTTGACTTTGTTGACTCCAGATCTAAGTAGTACAACATCCCTTTCTTAATACCATAACCAATCGTTTGTTGAGTTTGAATATCCTTAAACACATAAGAATTAGGATCAAAAATAACCACACATGACAAGGTAGTAGTGATTTGAGAAACTGAGAGAAGATTATAGTTTAAGGAAGGTACCACTAATACAGAATCTAGGTGTAAAGTTTTAGTAAGATTAGAGGACCCTTCACCAATAACTGTGTTAGTATTACCATTAGTAGTAGAAACACAGTTCCTGGATGAAGGTTTCAGGGTAGGAACATATCGCACATCAAATGTCATATGATCAGTGGCACCAGAATCAATTATCCATGTATTATTCAAAACAGGTGCAGTAATATTTAAAACCTTACCTTCTGCAGTGATGGTTACCAGTACTGATGAAGTAGATGGAATATCGGCTGCTTTATTTGAATGAGAGCTGTTGAAGATAGTCTCTTAGCATTTCGATGACGTGCTGAGTCTCACCAGTCTGGATATCCAATCAACTCGAAGCACCAATTTTTGGTATGACCATTTTGATTGCAGTGAGTGCATTTCAAAGAGCCTTTTTCGAAGGTGGAATTCTTCGAGTTGGTGAGTTTGGGGTAATCTTGCAATGTTTGACTGGGTCGTTGTCGAGAGAGTAGTGCGGAAGCTTCAGGTTTGGTAGTTTCCTCATGGAAAGCAGTAGAACGTAAGCTCTCATGACGGACTAAGGAATAACATTCTTCCAGACTTAGGAGTGGCTCGCGACGTAAAATTTCTCGCTGAAGTTGATCAAAATTGGTATCTAATACAGCAAGAAATATGTGGACTCGAGTGCGTTCAATCGACTATTGGTATGCTATCACATCGTCAGGATCCTTTATGACCACTCTATCACGATAGTCGAGTTCTTGAAATATTTCAGTTAATTCTCCATAATAAGCAGAAAGTAATTTGGTACCTTGTTTGGCTGAGAAGGCTTTCTGATGCAGGGAGTAGACTTACATCTCATCAGTTCCATCATAAAAGGCTTTGGATAAAGCATTCCAGATTTCACGGGCAGTGGGAATATGGAGATAGCGCTTCATAATGTCAGGAGTCATAGACATCAGAAGCCAACACTTCACTTTCTGATTTTCAGCATACTATTTCTCATATCCCTTGTCCGTCATAGAAGGTGGAGCGGCTTTGCCCATGATGTATGAGAGTTTTTCTCGTTTAGCAATATGCATCTCCATCAATTGAGATTATTTCAGTAAGTAGAATACTGGCATTAAAGGTACCTTCAGACTGAATAAAAACTGGAATAGATTTTATTTCTGATGATTCAGTTTGTTCAATCATTTTAAAAAATAAAAATAAATTCTCCCCTTTTTTATTTTATTCTCCTCCTTTTCTTTTTTTTTTGAAACAAAAGAAATAAAACTATATATATATATATATGATACAAAACTTACAAAGTTTCAAATGACCTGGACGTAGTGCAAAGTGATTTCGGCCCAAAAAAACAAATTTGGCCCAAATAAGGTATTGAGTGGATGTGATGAATATGACTTACTGGATGTTACAGTCCCTACAGACTTCTAATAATTGCAATTACGTGCTCAGATCTTTGTGTATGGAGCCTTGATTCAAGGGACATCACCCGAAGAAGTGCATATGCTGTCAGCATTTGTGGGTTCTGATGGCAGAAGAAGCATGTGGGGGAGTGCCTAGCAAGCATGTGTTGAGAGGCTACAAAGTCAAAAGTCTAATCCTGTAAATCTAGAAACTCCCTTGCATTCACGTCATAGTATCTCTACTGGTACTAGAACTGTGGAATAAGTTAGCAAACAGAGTGCACTTCAAAGTAAAGGTGTTTCTACACCTGTTGGTCGGTCAAGTACTAAGGGTTCTCAAGCTTTTGTGAGCCCCATGATACCCCTTTCATCGCCGCTTTGGAATTCGGGTTTCATCGCGATTTTTTTTTTAAAAAAAATTCAGGTAATTTTGAGGAATATGATTTTGGGTTTAATTTGAGAATAGGATTTGGGATTGATAAATTTCTAGTTTTTTTTTTTGATAAGAACAGAATTCAAACTTGCTCTGATACCATGAAAAGAATAATTTTTTCTTACATTGAATCTGAAAATGGATTACAATTTATAGGACTAATTGTTATCTCTTAATTAATTACAAATATATAATTATAATATTTTATAATTAATTCTGATTGATATACAGAATAATTCAACGTAATTTTAGCAAACATTGCCGCAAATTGTTTTTTACGCTGGTTCTTTTATTTCGACATATCTAAGTTCTTACATCGGTACAACAACAGACGACCATGTAGCTGACGTAAGAATGGCTCTAGAAAAGGCTTTATCTCTTTTCCTTTTACTTTGCTTAATTCCTTACTTTACTGCTCTTTATTTCTGTAAGAGAGAATAAATGATATACAGCGAAGATGAATAATAATCACAAGAGAGAGTACTTGTTGCCCGCAAGATACGGACTAAGCACATGCATAGATGTCCTACAATCATTGAAATGGTGTCTATTTTCAATTTGGTGCAAATTTCTTTGGATTATTGAACCAAAGTTAGCTAGCTATCACCAAACACTTTTGTAGTCATGTATACATGTAATATTAAGATCCATGAGTATTCTAGGTAGCAAGCCACTTAATTTTCTCTGTTTGTTAGTACTTTCGTTTTGCCTACCGTAAACTGAATATTTGCCAAATGGTAATATTTTATGATAATCACAGCTTCTATTGCCATTATTAAGTTATTACTTATTTAGCTAGTTTATAGTAATATAGATATTGCCGCTATTTTATTTGTATATATATACATATATCAAGTAATTAAAAGGGTGGGACCTTTTCCACGGTAGTGCTAAGAAGACGAAGAAAGCAAATTAAGGATGGAAAATATGGACAAAACAAGTCTAATTGCATGTGTGTCCTCTTTCTAAATAGGAAAACAATCAGTAAACATAGCTACAAGCCTAGAAGTAAGTCTTTACAAAGTGTACGTGAGAGAGAGTGAGAGTGAGAGCGAGAGAGAGAGAGAGAGAGAGAGAGAGGTAGTGACTAATGAGGTAGGAGTATGAGCTATTTGATTTGAAATGAGGAGGGGCACCAAAAAAAATTGACGGTAGAGGGAGAGAGAGTTAGCGCAAAAACAAAATAATAATAAATAAATAAAAACAAAAATAAATAAATAAATAAAAATAGATAAAAATAAAGAAAGAAAATTAAAAAAGGTGCCACCATAGTCATGTGAAGGCATTTATGGTGGGGCTTTGGTGTTCTTTGTATCCTAGTGCACATGGGGAGAGAGTCCTTTTAATAAGTTGGTATGAAGAAGAGGCCATGGAGCATGTGAGGCCATGTGCGTCTCCAATTTGACTACCTCTCCTACAATTTTTCGCACATTACAATTCCAAAGATTTTTTCAAAACGGATACGTCATTAATGTAATTATAAGGGTTTCGACGGTACTAATTACGTCGAGTACTTTATGTGATAACAAGAGTCAATTGAGCTTATAGAATAAAAGACAAAATCCAAAGGAACAAATATGATTATATCAAAGTATGTGTTTGGTAACGATCAGAACGAGCTTTTATTGGTTATTAACTGAAAATTATAGGATAAGTTGTCACTTTGTGACCTTTATATATATGCCATATCAACCAACTCTTTGTTTAATACTCCTGTAGGTTTTCTTCCATCACTCGCTAGTAATAGCCCCCCAATGCTTCCTTTGCCTTTCCATTTTCCTTTTAGTAGTGTAGCCAAATAGCCAAAGATCACCAAGATTCTCTAATATTATATTTTTATTAGTTTCTGCTCGTTACTTTCTTCTCAAAGATTGTGTATTGTAATAACAATTATCTCTATCTTATTGTGATGTCGACTCTTCATCTACTTGATTGTGTTTCCTCTTATAATTTGCTTGTGTTTCTCACAACTCCTCAAATTTTGTAGTTTAATTTTTGTTCGTTAGTTTCTTGTGTGATGAGTAAACGAATGCGTGTTTACTCCCTTGAAACAAACAAGTTACTTCACCTTGTTTTTGCGAGAAATTATGTAAGTCATTTGGTACCAGCTCTAAAGAAGGTAAGGATGATCAATACCGAAGGGAGTACTAGTTCTAGCACGATCAATGACGAAAAGCGCAAAAATGAGGTAGCAAAGGTCGTTCGATTTGAAGTCGACATGGCAATGGCACTGTCCGCGAAAGAGTACAACTTTGCATGGAGCCATGCCTTGGAAACCAAGCTCAATCTAAGACACATTACCGTGAATGTTGTGAATGGTGGGAATAATTTCACTCAAAACTTTTTCTTCAACCAAATTTCTTTCGCTAATCATAAGAAGATGGAAACCACTGCCATTGTTGAAGAAAAGGCTGGTGAGAGTTCAGCATTATTGCTTGATAACCCCACTTCTTCAAACCTTAGATCATATGACCCAAAGTTGACCATGATCAATAAAGCTGCCAGAAGAAGTAGAAGAAGAGCAAGAGGGCGAGCAAAGAAAAGCGAAGATGACAATGTTAACGACCGTTTGGCTCAGCTGAGAACGCTTTTGCCAGGTGGAAATGAGATACATGGAGACTACGAAAATCATGAATTGCTCACAGAAGTAACAAGTTACATAAGCTGCCTCAAATTACAGGTGAAGGTTCTTCAGTGTCTGGTGGAACTAGGTGATGAATGAAAACATTGATATTTTTGTTTAGTACTTTGTTCAGGTTATTTTAAAGTTAATTTGACTAGATGGAATCTAAGTTTGTTAAGGATTATAATTTGTGCTTATATATATATATATGTATGTGTTATGCTTTTGTATATACATTTGTCTCACTTCTATCGTATACATGTATTTTTGGTAAATATAAGGAAGAACACCGAAGTAGAGTTCTTTATGAAATTCTCTAACAAAATTTAGTTATCATCGTTTAATTCGAGTGTAGATTCTGTCTTTCTATCGAAGTTATAAATGTATTTACAAGTTGAAGCGGAGCAATCATACCGTTACTTATTTGTTAGTAGTGCAAAATATGGTTAATGGTACGATTTTAGTCTTTTTTTGTTGCCCAGGATTCTTTTGGAACTAGTGGGAGATGCTCGTAAGGCAGTTCTTTTTATGAGAAAATTAAAAGTATTATTTAATTAATTAGTTTTCCATTGTTATTTGAATATAGATTCATTTAATTATATAAATATGTATCTTTGTAATTATGATGTAGATTCACTAGAACAAAGATATAAATTATTTAAAATTAATTAATTGTTGTTCACAATAATATAAATAAAATTTGGTACTTTGTTTATGTTGTGGCAGACTTTGGAAAGTTTCACTTGTCTTATGGTTAGTTTTACTCTTAATATTTTATTCTTAATCTTGAGTTAGCTGTAAGTGTGTATTCTCAAATATAACTTTATTTGAATCGTAAAAGAATGAGATCAATCAATGTTAATATTTTCTATTGTTTAGCAAAACATATTTGTTGAATTATATAGTTATAGTTAGTAACATTGAATTTAGTGAAATGATATTTTTTGGTGGATCTCAATACTTGATTTGAAATCTTAGGTCTAAGTGAGTCAACATTGATTTAGTTAGTAAGATGTTGACAAATGAATATTAGAGAAATCAATAAGAACTAAAAAATATTTACTTATATTTTTATGATATTATACAAAGGAGTATTTAGTAAAAAATCATTATGGCATGAAACTTTACTCCAAAATATAATTATGTGCAATTGGAGTGCAATTTTAGTTTTTTAGTGGAATAAACTTAAAATTAAATAGTTAACAGACCTGCTTAATTATTTAAGAGCCAACTGTACATATCTCATAAGATTTTTAGGCTAACTTTCGTCAATGGTCACACTGTTATTGGACTAAACTAATTAGTGATTAATTGGGCTAAATTAGGTTAGACTGTAAAAAAGGCTACATGCCTGCCCAATTAGCAAAGTCAAAAGGAGGTAATAACCCCATTTTGGTAATTTTCAGATAAAACTAGTAATCTTAGTCACTAAGTTATCAATCTTTCTTATATAGTTAAATTTATAAACAGATTGATTATGTTTCCCATTATTGATTTCATTTAATGAAACTAGATATAATTGGATAGTAATTCTAATTATAGTAAATTAGATGTAATCAAGGAAAAACTGATAAGGTAATAATTAGTTGATTGCTTACAGAAAAGGTAATTAAAGATGATCAATTATGTGAAAAAGGTAATTGGATAATTAGAAAATTCCCGGAATAGGAATTCCTTAGCATTGGCTGAATTTGCCAGTACAATATGGTGCAACACACCACAACCATAAAGGCAGTGGGCGTGTGGCTCTTCCCACGATTGCCCATTTGTGTCTTCCTTCCTATTATCAATAAATAGGAGTATCTAAACACTTCTTTTATGAGTGATGAAAACTGTAACTAAATTATGTCAGTTTTTTAACAGAAAATATATACATAGAGATAAGTATATCGTCATCTATATGTTCTTTAATTTCTTTGTGAATCTTGCATAAAAATTGAATTGATCTTTTCTTATGTAGTATATAGAGACCACACTCTTATGTGATTATATACAAGGATAGATTGGAAGATTAATTGGGGATTAGAATCATTCTCCTGCTAATCTTGGATCAACAAGAGGTACGATTCTATAAATAATATCTAATATATTATTATAAGTTTTTTTATAATATTCCTGATCATTTTCTGTTGTGTTGTTTAAAAGAAAAATTAAAATTCAAAATTACTACTAACTGTTATTTTTTTCTAGTCTTTCCAATAGTTCCTTCGTAAGGCTCCATTTGGAATCTTGACTTTGGAAGAAAATATTATGAGGGAAAAGTCAAGGAAAAATAAAGAAGAAAATATTTTGCTAAAATTTTATATAACTTTATTTTGAAGCTTTTAGTTTTCCGAATTAATATATAAAATTTTATATATTAGAAGATGACATCAAATTTAATTTTTTCTATCCTTGAAAAGAGTTTCTATTGGTTTTTATTTGAATCCAAATAAGAGAAAATTGGAATCCTCTGAATTTTTTTTCTTTTTCTCTAAAAATATGTTCTAAACAGGGCTTAAAAAGTTTATGACATCGATTTCCTATGAGATCTTTTTTGTTTTAATTTTGAGCACTATTATAAATTTTCTTATACTCGATACTAAATCTTAGAAAATGGCATGTTTGTCTCGTAACACAGAAAAGTTAAAAATTCAAAAAATGTTATAGATATTGTAGCATGTTGCTCGAAAAGTACTTAATTATTTAATGCCTTTGAAATAATTAAAATTCTACTGATGAATGATTAATTTACTCACAAATCAAGTATCATTCAACTCAAATAATTGTAAGTTCTCCAGTATTTTTGTCAGTTTGATGTATTTTTGATTTGTTTTTGTAGTTCTTATGAATAAATAAAAAGAAAAATAAATAGTGATAAATATTGATATTTCGACCATTTGTAATGACAGTTGAGTCTGATATGAACACAATACAATAAAAATTAGACAACATGGAGCTAAAACGAAGAAATAGCACCCTCGGAAAAAAAAACTGTTGTACTGAGTTCCAAAGCCGAAAGCACTGCACTGTGGCACTGCCTAAAATACTGAGCTCTTGAGGCTAGAGTACCATGGAGCTTGCCAAAGAGTACCGCAACACTACAAAGTATCCAAAAATGCATTTTAAGCAAATTTTTAAAGCCAATCTGGACTATTGATGCCATCTGATTGAATGATTGATATTCCACCTAGTTTAGGTCATCTTAGAGACCTTTAAATATATCCTTAAGCCTCCATTTTAAGTATGGAGATTTGGAGAAAAAACACAATAAAGAGAGCTCAAAAATTCACAGAGAGAAGAAAGTTTTGGAGCTAAAATTTAGAGAGGAGGCTTAAGAGAGTTGTTTGAAGAATTGAAGCTTAAAGTTCTACTTCCACAAAAAAGTTTTTCTCATCTTCTTTCTTACCCTAGTCTCATTTGATTTTGGTATTGTGCTTAATTATTGAATATGTTTGTATATATGAAATTCTTATTGAGATTAGTGTTGGATTCTCCTATATTGAATTAATTAATATATGTTTAGGATTTGATGTGACTTAAACTTTGATTTCATGTCTTGATTTTTAATATGTTTTTTGATATTGTTCTTGTATTTATTTATGCTATTCCATGCTTAATGTTTCTCAACTAATTAGCTACTAGTTAGATGATTTGGTTTCTAGAATTTGGTACTTGAGAAAGGGAATTTTAGAAACAATCATAGGATAGTATAACCTAGGACTTGTAGAATTTGAGAGAACCTATAATTCCTTTGAAGCCATGATAAAAATCTATTGAACATAATGAATTTTTAAATTCTAAGTTCGGAATAGAGATATTTGTACTGAGATTTAGGAAAGATTTCACTCGGCACTCGAGAGAAGAAGTAGAAATATCTTTGGATTCTTGGCTTATAAACTAAGAATAATGATAAGGATGAAATTAATGATCAAAAGACATAGTTGATGGTTGGGTGAATTCAATTCCCTAATACATTTGTACATAGAAGTCTCCATATTTTATTTTTATATTTAGATTTAGAATTCATATTTATTTAAGTTATGAATTCATTTATTTGGTTACTTAGATAAAGTTAGGTTTTGATAATTCTAGTACGTAGTAGTATTTTAACATCCAATTCCTCTCAGGATCGAAAACTCTATACTTATCACTTTATTATTTATTTATAACTCATACACTTGCAGTTATTTTATGTATATACATCTAGTGTAACACCTACTATAGCAAAACCTAAAGAGAAAAAACTTTAGTAAGGAAAAAGAGTGCATTGCTTCACAAAATCAACAATAAGGGAAAAATGATACTCAACAGGATCGAGACAATAAACAAAGGAAGAAATATAGGTCAAAAATCCAAAAGAGTCAGAATTCAGGTAGACAAAATAAGAAGTAAGGAACTCAAGATAGTAGACTTTAGCGTACAAGATGTGATAAAAAGAATCATATAGACAAAGACTACTAATGAAACATAGGTGCCTGTTTTTGTTGTAGAAACCATGAGCATAAGTTTGCATTGGGCCCTTTAAACAAAGATTGAAACACTGTATAAGCTCTTTAAAATACTCAATCCTCATACGGAAGTAGACTTAATGGAGACAAGGGAGGAAATCAGAAACCTAAAGCTCAAGGAAGAGTTTATGCCATGACATTACAAGATGCATAGACTTCAAATGATGTGGTGGCATGTACTATTCTTGTATCTTCCAAATTTGTATATACATTGTTTGACTCTAGAGCAAGTTATTTCTTTGTGTCTACTAAATTTATGAAGAAACATGATATATTAATTGAGCCTATAGATACTGATTTATATATAGACACCACAATTGGAAGTATCTTAGCTATTGATCACACTTATAAGGCTTTTAGTGTTGTTATCGAGGATAGCGAGTTACTAGTTGCTTTGATGGTTATGGATATGCATGATTTCGATATCATGCTAGGAATGGATTGGTTATCTAGATATCATGTTTCTATTGACTGTTATAGGAAGAAGGTCAATTTTCATATTCGGCCAACTTAAAGTTCTCTTTTATTAGAAATTCGAAACATACTCCTTCTTATGTGATTTCTGTTTTACAAGCAAGACAAATGTTGAGACATAGCTATGAAGGCTACTTGGCAATAGTTTGAGATACCCAACAAGATGAATTGTAGCTAGATAATATTATTCTTGTAAGCGAATCTCTAGATATATTTCTAGAAGACTTACCAGGATTACCACTAAATATAGAGACAAAATTCTCTATTGATATTTTATCAGACATTGTTCCAATTTCTAAAGCTCCTTACCGTATGGCACGAGCATAATTGATAGAATTAAATGAACAACTATAAGAATTATTGGATGAAAGTTTTATTAGACCAAGCATTTCTCTATGAAGAGCTCCCATGCTATTTGTAAAGAAGAAAGATGGGAGCATGCATCTTTGTATTGACTATCGGGAATTGAACAAGGTGACAATATGAAATAAGTATCATTTATTAAGGATAGATGATCTATTTGTTCAATTGCAAAGTGTAAAAATCTTCTCTAAAATTGATCTTCAGTCTAGCTACTATCAATTAAAAATTAAAGCAATGATATTCTAGAGATCGCTTTCTGTATGAGGTCTGGACATTATGAATTTTTAATAATACCTTTTAGTTTGATCAATGCCTCAGCTGTATTCATGAACTTAATAAATCGAGTGTTTCACCCATTCCTTGATCAATTTATGATAATCTTCATAGATGATATATTGGTATAAAGAAGAATATGCAGAGTATTTGAGAAACGTGTTGTAGATTTTGCAAGAAAAGAGGATTTATATGAAATTAAAGAAATGTGAATTTTGGCTTGCGAATGTATCTATTTTGGGGCATATAATATTAAAGGATGGAATTTTTATTGACCTACAAAAGGTTAAGGCAATTGTAGAGTGGAATAAGCTAACAAATGTTTCGAAAATTCACAGGTTATTGAGTTTGGCTAGATACCAAAGAAGGTTTGTGGAAGGATTTCTGTTGATAGCAGTTCCTTTGACATAACTTACTCATAACAGAGTCAAATTTGAATGACTAGAAGATTGTGAACAATGTTTCAGGAACTCGAGAGAAAATTAGTTTTTACACCAATCCTTATAGTACCTTGTAGGACTAGAAGAATCACTACGTATAGTGATACATTAAAAAAAGGATTAGGATATGTTTTGATGCAGTATGATAAGGTTATTGCCTTTGTTTCTTGACAATTAAATAGGTACGAAGAAAAATACTCTACACATAATTTGGAGTTAGCTACTGTAGTTTTTTGCTCTTAAAATTTAGAAACATTATCACTATAGGGAGAAATGTGAGATTTATATTGATCATAAGAATTTGAAATACATCTTCACTCAAAAAGAGCTAAACTGAAGCAGAGAAAGTGGTTAGAGTTGTAAAAAGATTACGATTTAACTATTCACTACCATCCTGAGAAAGCAAATATTGTAGCAGATGCTTTGAGCAGAAAAATTTTAGGTAAATTGGCAACTTTAATCACTAATCAGAAGAAAAGTTTGGAGAACATAAGAAAAATGAACATCAAAGAAAGAGTAGTAGAGTCTGGAGTACAATTAGCTAGTTTGCATGTGCAGCCTTTATTGATTGATAGAATCAAGGTTGCCTAATCTAATGATCCCTATTTATAGAAGATTCGAGCTGAGATAGAGACAAGAGTGAAAACAGAGTTTCTTATCCATGAAGATGGATCCTTAAGATTTGAGAAGTTATTGTTTGTGCAAAATGATCCAGAATTGAAGGAGGAGATTCGTGGGGAAGTGTATAACACGAGCTACACAGTACATCCTAGAGGCACTAAAATGTATAGAGATCTAAAAGAAAATTTCTGGTGGAATAACATGAAAAGGGAAATTACTCAATATGTTGCACGATTTTTAGTGTGTCAGTAAATGAAGGACAAATACCAAAGACTGCAAGATTGTTATAATCTATTGAGATTTCTGAGTAGAAATAAGATTATATCACTATAGACTTTGAAATAAGATTCCCGAGGACTAATAGTGGTAATGTTGTAATTTCAGTTTTTGTGGATTATAAATCTAAATCTTCACATTTCTTAGCTATCAAAATCACTTTTTCTCTCGAGAGATTAGCAAAATTATATATAAGAGAGATAATAAGACTGCATAGGATTCTTGTAGTTTTTAGTTCTGGCCAAGAACTTAAATTTTTGTCTCAGTTTTGGAACACTGTACACAAAGCCTTTGGGATTAAGCTAAGTTTTAGTACAGGTTTTCACCTACAAATAAATGCATAGTCAGAAAGATCCACTCAAATATTGGAAGATATGTTGAGAGCTTATACCATAGATTTCAAGGGTTCTTAGGATGAGCATTTGCTATTGGTGGAATTTACATACAATAATAGCTATTATACTAGTTTGCAAGTAGCACTGCATAAAGCTTTATATGGTAGGAACTACAGATCCCTTATTTGTTGTGATGATGTTAGAGAAAAGGTAATTACGAGACTTAAAATGGTACAGTAGTCTGTTAAGAAGATTAGATTGATCAAAGAAAGACTTTTAGCTACTCAAAGTCGTCAAATAACTTATATAGACCCCAAAAGAATGGAAGTGTTATTTGAAGTTAGTGAACATATTTTCTTAAAAGTGTCATTTATGAGAGGGGTAAAGAGATTTAGAGTTATGATAAGCTAAGTCTTCAATTGGTTGGCCCATTTAAGATATTAGATAAAGTTAGTAAGGTAGCCTATAGACTTGCCCTGCCACCAGCTTTGTCTAGTGTTCACAATATATTCTATGTGTCTATATTAAAAAGATAAATTCATGATCCTTATCATATGATTCAGTATGAGCAATACAACTGAAAGAAGATTTGACTTATAAAGAACATCTTTTATGTGTTGTTGATACAAAGGAACAAGTACTGAGATGCCGGATTATTTTTTATGTTAAGGTTGAATGGACTAACCATAATAAAAGAGATGCTACATATGAGTTAGAACATGAAATGAGAGCAAAGTATCCTTTCCTTTTTAATACTACAGGTACATGAAGTTTAGAGGACTAAACTTATTTTAAGTGAAGGAGAATATAACGACCCATACCTGGCAAAAGAATATTTATATATAAATAAATAAATGTAAAGACAGAAGACAAAAGACCAAGGGTTTAGTTACTCAGACAAGAACAATTCAGTAAGTCTGAAAGTTAGGAAATCCTATGCGTATCATCTTTCGGAGTCTGACTGAAGAAAGAAGAGAATTTAATACTCTACAGGGGGAGAAAAGAACAGTTGAGAGCTTGGGAGAAGAGGAAGGATTACAAGAAGGTTGATTTTCAATTTTCTAAAGTAAAGAACTCATCCTCATTAATTATCAATTGATTATTTGGGATTCTTGGTGTTAATCCATCATCTAGAGTTTAAAATTCTTTAAATATCATTTTTTTTTAGTCATGATTCTAGGAATGATTTATATTTTGAGAGATTACTCTCATTATAAAGTTTAAAATAAGACCTAAATTGTGATTTGGACATCTGGATTAAAAATTATAGTTTTTTTAAATTTTGGTCTAAGATGGTAAAATATAGTAGAGGATACAAGTTTTTTAGGAGGATTTTTTTTTGTTTAGTAAGATATATTTGATATGATTAGAAAATTTATTTGATAAACTTTTCAATGGTATATAATTTGTTAAAAATGGATCTATAACTAGAGAGATATAATCTTTTGAAATGAGCGCTATAAATTTGGAAGTATTTTGTAACTCTCAACATTTAGTGCAAAATATAACAGTAGCTTGCTTAGCAATGTGGGGCCTACCTATGGACCCCATAGCCATGTTCTTGGCACATTTAAAATCCCAATCATTTGTCGAAATTGTCCTCCGAATTTCGTAATTTTTAGAATTATTGTGAGTTTTTGATATCGAGGTTATACAATATATTGTAGTGAATTGTCGAAAGTTCATGGGTAGTAAATTAGACATTGTATTAGGTATGATATAAGGTATCTATTAAATTTTTAATGTTCATGTATGATTCTTGTTATAATTATATATGCTTGTGGTAGTCAACAAATTATTGTTAGATTGGTTAGATTTGCAAACAAGTAAGTAACCTTTCATCTTTGCTAATGACTTTTTTTTTTACTTAAGTTAATATCTTTTGCTTTCTTTTAAAGGAAAATTATGTCGCAAATCTAAAACTAGTTTTCAAGCAATTTGTTAATAAAATAATTATTTTGATAAGAGATAACTATTTTTCGAATAAAATATGGATCAAGCTTATGATTTTATGATTATTGTTATTGTGAAGTAATTTGAAAGTTATTAGTTTAGTGATAAATATGAAAAGTTTTGGTGACTCGTCTTAAATTTTAATGTGTTGAAATACTCTTCTTCAGTGACTATGCATGTAGACTTAATCCATATGAGTTATATGTGGATAGCACTAACCTAGTTATAGGATTAAATTTAGTAGATTCAAACCCCGCTTCAAGGGTTATTGATAGTAGATCTAGACTGAATTATAGAGGTTATTTGTGACAAATTTGGACCCACTTACAGGAGTTATTTATGGATGATTCAAACCTAATCATAGGGGTTACGCATGGTCATAGTCGCCAAAACTATAGAGTAGAATTTGAAAGTTCTATCGGTTATTAAAAAATTTGTTACAATGAATTTTGAAACTCTTTATTTTGTTAAATTCATTTTCAATTAGCTTAATTTCCTTATTTTAAAGTGTATTGATTTCGACATTAGAGTTATTTTGCAAAATGCTTACTAAATATTTCAAATTACGTATGCTTAATCACCCTTTTAAGCTAGTAGAGGCTATTGATTACTTACTTGGTTGTCAAGCTCACCATTTTATTCTGTAATATTTTTTAGATTCAGAGAATAGTCAATAAGTAGAACTCATATTTGAAAGGAAGGAGATTATTTGAGGACTTGGATTTTCTATTTAGAATTATTGCATTGTTTAGTTTCTATTTTTGAGATATTATTAGTTTTCTGAGATTACTAAATTATTATTATTGTTTTAGTTTTTTTTGTTATTATAAATTTAGCAAATTGTCATTAATGGTTTAGATTGATTTGGTATTCTGTTATGATGAGATATTTTAAGCATTAATAAATCTATTTGAATTTTTAATAGTGATTGGATTCGAAGTATTTCGTGGCTGTGAGGTTTATCCTAATAGACATATGATAGTTACTATGTTCTTGGTTTTGGAGCGTGACATTTATATTTATTAAAATGTGTGTATTTACATATATTTTATTGTAGTATTTAAATAATTTAGGTTATTTTTTAAATTAAGTATTTAGAATTTTGGTTATTTAATTTTAGTTTATTTTATTTCGTTTTAGATAATTTGATTTAGTTTAATTTGTATTTTATTTTGATTTTAGTTAATCTGATTTTATATTTATAAAAAAAACTTTTAAAAAAGTGGAAAAAAAAAAAAGAAGGGATAGCCCGGATTAAAGACGAATCATGCGCGAGTATGTGCAA
This sequence comes from Parasponia andersonii, assembly GCA_002914805.1. Lineage (NCBI taxonomy): Eukaryota > Viridiplantae > Streptophyta > Magnoliopsida > Rosales > Cannabaceae > Trema > Trema andersonii. The sequence continues at coordinate 41,085 of JXTB01000526.1, read as the reverse complement.
AAGGGGCAAGCCATGCTTAGAGCCATAGGATTGAGATCTCCTTCTACTGACGCGCGCATTAACCGTACGAGATAATTTCGAATGGCTCAAATAACAAATAAATAAATAAATAAGAGAGAAGATAAAAGGAAAAACAAGAACCGCCGCATCACTTCACCAATCAGCATTTAGTCTAAAAAAAAGTTAATAATTGGAAAATTCATCTCGTCAGTACGGATGATTAGAAAAAAAAAAAAACCCACTATTTTAGAGGGAGAAAACATTGTAGTTCAGACAGAGAGTCAGAAGGAGAGACCGGGATTAGCTGTGGAGTGAGCTTTCATCAGTAGTAGTTTTTCTACCGTTTGAGTTTATTTTTCAATTTTTAGATCTTTATTTTCTTGTTAGGATGTTTAAATTTAATATTTTAACTTTTATTTGTTTAGACATGAACTAAATTTATTTCAATTTAGTCTATAAATTATTTTTCTTAGTTGAATTTTTAATTATGTTTCTTAATATTTTATTTAACTGTTTACTAAATAAATAATTTATTCATTATAATAAAATCAGGAAAAAATTATATGTCTAGTTCGTTGAATCGAAAGTTATAGATTGTATATAAAATAGAAATATATTTATATATTTTGTATAGTCTTTATACGAGTTTTTAAAAATCTTAATGAATTCTTAATTAGTTTAATTCACGTAAGAATATAATGAATTAGTAAAGAAAAATACTTTTGCTTGAATTAAAGAAAAGATAATAAATAAATTAAGAAATCTCTTCTATCAACTAAGAGAATACTTTTAGACTAATGAAATAGATTAAGTTAAAATGAATTAATTAGAGTAAAGTCAGAAACTCTATGCTTTATTTTCATTGATTTAAATCTCATTTAATTTCTTGTTTATATTTAATTTTTTATTATCATTTTTTTCTATTAGTTACAGTTAGCCTTTAACTTAATTTTTTAAATAATTTAATTCAAATAAAATTAAGATTAATAAAATTTCGGCATTTGTTTGCTATACGTGCACTTACTATATATTTTACATAACAAAATATATCCAAAGGACCAATTCAACACAGCAACTTCCTGTAGATAAGGACCGATTTATGCCGACTCAATATCTAAGCTTTTCTAGCTATTTATACGAGTAGAAATGTGACATTGTAATGTGACAGTTGCAAATGAATTAGGTCCTGCTTGGTACTAGGTTTCTCAGTCATATGTTTCTAATATATATTTAGAATTAAGGGCAACGCTTAGTTACAAGAGAAAAAATAAATAAGTAAATAAATAAAACCATGGGAAAGTATTCGGAGTGCCATACATAGAAAAGTCCCCATATGTTACTTCAAACTCTTAGAATTTGGATCAAAAATAGTTTATGGTTGCAGAAGAGTAAGATACAAGAGACCAATATGTATGAAGAAAAACAAAGGAAAATGATGACAAAAACTGAAAAAAGAAAAGGAGAAAAACCATGGGACATTATTTGGCCCCTAACATCAGAGCAAGAAGAAACCAAACACAAACTTTTTTTCTTCTGAACTGAAATACATTAGGAAGGTAAAATGTAAACCAGTTTAGGAGAGTTACATATAGCACAAAGATTCTCTCCATATATTTTTGTAGAAACGCTTAACTAACTCTAGGCCTTTCCGCCCGGTTTGTCTGTCTTCTATACTCTCTCTCTCTCTTTCTCTCTAAGGTAGATCATTTGAATGCAGCCCATTTCCTCTCTAAGTCGTAAATTTTGTCAAGATTAACGCGATCACACGGTGTAATGTTGCTGGATCGTATCAATGTCCAACCCCTTCAGCTTGACCACTGACTCAACATGTCCCTTAAGCGTGTGAAGCTCGCGAAGCCTAAAACCAAAGATTTAAACATTTGTTTCTTCTTAATGCTCTAATACCACATTGGAAGATAAGTAAAAGCTCGAAGAAAATTTTGGGATTGCCAAAGAGAAATGGTGGCTTACCTTGCAACCTCAGCTCGTCTCTTGGCCTGCTCGGCGATCTCAGACAGCTCTCTGTAGCTGTTCTTCTCAGGGAAGAGGTTAGTAGCTTCTGGCGGTTGAAGACCGTGTAAGGTTCTCTGAGCTAAAGCCCATTGAGCTTCTCTTTCTTCTTTACCATAGTCTTTCTTGGTGGTGAAGGCAGTCTGTTAAGACAATAGCAAATCAACGTTGAGTCTTCAGGTTCACTCTCGTGACTCAAAAATGCATATAAAATGTACTTTCAGATTCATGAGGCATACCTTGTTTTCTAACAAGTTCAGCCAAGCCTTTCCACTTAAGATGTAGCGAATGGCAAACTTCATTAGGTCAAGTGGCATATAGAAAACAATGCTGTAAAGCCAGATGACTCCGGCCCATCCCCAGTCAATTCCTTTAATTCTTGCAAATTCCCAGTTGGCATAGACGGCTATAAGAGTTGCAACCTGCAATTAGAAAACACGACCAAAATGAGTTTCTTATGATATGGCGATTGTTGGCGTATTTAGTATAACAACAAAGCTTATATGGTGTATAAAAATACGAGGGCTTGTAAAGAATAGACTTGTTCTAGCATCCTTACCAGTTGTGCAATAAAGAAAGCAGTGACTAAGAGCAACCCAGGGCGTTCAACAAAGGACCAACTGCGTGAACGGGTTACAAAAATGAGCGCTTGGCTGACAATACTCACTTGCAGGTATAGAGCAGCCATCATTTCATGCTCGGCATTAGGACTCTTCCTCAGAGATTTCACACCGAATTTTTCCTGCAGTGTTGTAAATCGTTATATATCTGAACTGAAATCTGATCAGACTAAGTTTAGTTCTTTTATTCCGATATAATATTTGGGAAAAGTACATAACAGAAATATTTTCTTACAGGGAAGAATTCAGTTTCCTTCATCAACCAGAAGAAAATGACAGTCATCAATGCCAAGTAACCTCCAAGAAAAACTCCAGTGGCAAATATTTCTCTCAGTTTCCAGCTGTCAGGCAACGGAGATGGCTTCACTCTATCCTTTGAGATCGTCATGATTGTCCCTTTAGAATTTTACAATGCATGATGTCAATACTAATCAATCATCTATATAAGAGTACAAAGGTCATAACTAAGCTTATTTAGTACTCACCATCGTTTAATATGGCAATGATCAAAACCATGAAAGGAGAAAAGTCGAACTTCCATATGAGAGCAATGAACAAGAAACCAAACTGCAGAAGTTGGAAAGAAAGGAGACAAAACTTATTAAATCAAAACTTAAATACCTAACTACGTAAGTAATTCCACGATATGCTTGTCTACATACCACAATACGAATTGTGATTGAAACTGCATAGATCTGAAGAGGGGGGGAAAAAAAGCAAGGAGGTCAGAAATCTTCATTCATGAAAAAGAAAAAAAATGTGAAAATGGATTTGAGGAAAAATCATAGGAACAAACTGTGTAATTCTTCATCCTCTGGAAAATTGCTCGGCTTGTCAACACTGCACTAATGATGACACTCAATCCAGGCTCTGTGAGAACAATGTCAGAAGCACCTCGTGCAGCGTCAGTAGCATCAGCGACAGCAATTCCTATATCTGCTTTCTTCAGAGCGGGTGCATCATTGACACCATCACCTGTCATTCCACAGATGTGCTTCCTCTCTTGCAACTTTTTCACAATTTCATATTTGTGCTCTGAATGGAGAAATCCAAAACGTTAGAAGAAATGGACATTTTCAATTCAAAAGAAACTCAAAAAAGTGTGACGATATCTTTAATGTAAAGGAGCCATGTATTAAACTACTGACCCGGAAATACTCCAGCAAATCCATCTGCTTTCTCAATCAACTCTTCTACAGGAAGGGCAGCTATGTTTGCATCTTTGTCTTGACCAAGCAAGGAAGCAGAAGGATACATGTTTGTACCCATACCAAGTCTACGACCAGTCTCTTTTGCGATGGCAAGTTGATCACCTGCACATTCAAGTTAACAACAAATGCATAAAACTATTGAAGTTTTCTAAAGTCATCAAAAAAAATTAGAGGAAAAAAAAAACTAAAATTACCTGTAATCATCTTGACATTAACACCAAGGTTAAGAGCCCTGCGGATAGTTTCTGCACTGTCGTGCCTTGGAGGATCAAACAGGGGTAGCAAACCAACGAATTGCCATGGAGCACCAGGGCTTTCCTTGCTTTTCTCAGGAACTTCCTGAAATTTAAAAAACAGCAGAACAGGTGAGTATAAAGTGAAGAAACATAAACAAGTTAACATAAAATGTCAAGATTGATCCAAGAACCTGTCTAGCAACGGCCAATGATCGAAGCCCACGTTCAGCAAACTTGTCAATGACAGCATGAACTTTCCTTTTGAAGTCCTCTTTGCAATTGCATAGAGTCAAAATCTGTTTAACAAAATTAAGGTTAAGAAAAGTGCAGGAATAAGATAATAACTTTCATAACAATGTTGCACTAAACATTCTGGGAGGCTAAGGTAACAATAGGAAGAACCGAATCACCTGCTCAGGAGCACCTTTGCTTGCTCTGTGCCAGTTTCCATTAGAGTCGATGTAAGTCAAAGCAGTTCTCTTGTCAACAGGGTTGAATGGGAAAAAGTGAACCTCTCTAATTCCAGCTCTTGCCTGCGTAAAAACTCGTATATTTTAAAACATAAATTACCATTTTCATAATGGCAACATTAATACACAAATTTGAGCAGAAGATAAATCTTAAAGTAGTTTTACCTCTTTGGGGTCAGCAAGCATTCCAACAATGGCAGCATCAATGGCATCCTGGTTTTCAGTTCTCGATGCTCTTGCTGCGAGGAGCATCACATGTTGTTTGTCAACGCCCTTTACGAACACCTCTACCAAGTTTACATCAACACTAAGCTTGTTAAGAGTCAATGTTCCGGTCTTGTCACTGCAAAGTACATCCATACCAGCCATTTCTTCAATGGCAGTCATTCTCTTAGTGATGGCACCTTGCTGAGACAGCCTGTGGGAGCCAATAGCCATTGTCACGGACAGGACGGTGGGCATGGCAATTGGAATACCTCCAATCAAGAGAACCAGGAGATTGTCAATTCCATCTCTGTACTTTCGATGCTGAATTGGGTACATAACAATAATCTCAATGAGCATCCCGACTGCAATTGAGCAGATACAGAAGTTCCCAATAGAAGTGAGCACTTTCTGAAAGTGTCCTACTTGGTTGGTGCTGTCAACAAGATGTGCCGCCTTTCCAAAGAAAGTATGAACACCAGTGGCGATGACAACAGCTTCGATTTCACCTTGTTTGCAAGTTGAACCAGAGAAAATTTCATCCCCAGGATTCTTGGTCACAGGAAGTGATTCTCCAGTGAGGGCAGATTGGTCGACCTTCAAAGGATCACCCTCAAGAAGACGGGCATCAGCTGGAATAATATCTCCCAATTTGATGCTCACGATGTCTCCTGGAACCAGAATTGCAGCCTCCTGCTCACTCCATTTACCATCTCTAAGCACCTATGTATAACACCATAAAACAAAAGGGAAATTATATTGAAGGGGCTGAAATTAGCATAAAACAAACCATGCCAATAAGTATCAACTTTCACTTGTCCTATTTGAATTTGGAAGATAATATTCAAACATATGCATGTTTAGACAACAACCTTTCCAAAACATCAAGTTCATCAAGAATAAAAATTAATCTAGGAAAAACAATGAAGAGAAAATCTGAAGACACGCCATACTTCATAAGCACTAGCTTTAACCTTAGGCTGCATTTGTTTAATGTTTGGCATCCTAACATGTCAATGTATTGTATGCCAATAAGATTCTTGTATTACCTTAGTCTTAGGAGCAAGACCAGCCATAAGGGCTGCAGCAGCGTTGCCTGCGTTGTTTTCTTCGATGAAACTGATAGTCGAGTTGATAACGAGCAAGCAAACAATACCAACGAAGTCCTGCCAATCCGGGGGCTTCCCATCTCCATTTGCAAGAACAATTGCCATGAGAGCTGCAGCCTCCATGACCCATGACAGGGGATTCCACATAAACCCGAGAAACTTCAGCAACTTGCTTTCCTGCTCATTGAGAAAAACTGAAACTATGACTTGATCGGTTCCAAAATTTCATGTGACTTTGAACCGAAGAGTATGCTCAAAACTATAGGATTGAGTATATCATTAGCAAAACAAATAACCTTTTTCTCTTCCAGCTTGTTGGGGCCAAAGATCTGAAGCCTGTTGGCTCCTTCCTCTGAGGTTAAACCTTCCTGAGTACATTTTAGTTGCTCGAACACTTCGTCAATCGGAATTCGCTCCTGTAAACAAGTGACTATCAGAAAACTGATGTTCCTAGTTCATGTAACAATCTGAGCATAATATAAGTAACAAACAATCTTGAAAATTCTGTGTAAGCACTTGATGTTGAAAATCACTTTTCTTACTTTCTTTCATGTCAAAAGGAATAAAAATTACTTCCAAAATGTTACCAAAAGAAAAAGATTATTTCGAATGAGTCATAATTGTGGGACCAAAAAGCGAATCACATGTACAATCTTCCAGCACGCGAAAGACATTTAATTAGATTAGTGTATTGGTTTCTCAATATTCAATATTTAATGACCACAACCACGCCATTGTATCTCACACTTCAATAATTGCATATGGATATTATATTCTAAGCTCAAATTTTAAGAAAGTCAAAATTAAGTGGCAAAGATTAATTTATCTTAGTGGACTTTTTTTTTTCCCTCTCTTTTTCTTTTTTAGTTCTATTCAATACACAAACATGGGTTGTGTCGCCAACAGAAAACATGACCAACTGGCTATGTCCCAATATTTCACCGCTAAATATATTTTTTTTTATTTCCTGTAATACCTATTGTAGAGATTTATACGTACGAGCCCAGATGAGTCAACCCGCTGATTACTGTATGAACCGAAGAGAAAATTTAAGGGTTCGACAAGTTACGTTTTACAGACGCGAGCCAATCACAAAGCGTTGACTGAATGAATCCGTTATAAGACGATCAAGATTCACAAACCCGGAAAAAAAGGAAAAAAAAAAAAAAAACAAACAAACAGAAAACAAAAAAAAAAAGTGAAAAGAAAAACAAAAGATGAAAAAGTGGTACTCCAGGTGGGACTGGCCCCAGCTTCAAAAGCGCACAAGCGAACGGAGCGTGTTAACACGCGCTACGACTCAATATTAATTTAGAGGCTTACCAAAGTAAATAAGAGGACAATCAGCGGGCAAATTAGGTGAAAAAAACAAATTATACATTCAAGAATTGATGGGTTGTGTCAGGGAGAATCCAGGATTCAGACCGTTGAATGTGGGAGTTGAGAAAATTAAAACAATAATATTAGAAGTATTTTTATTTGTTTAATTTTAAATTTAAAAAATAATTCAATCAATAGTAGAAAGAAAACAAAAACGGTTTCTCGAGTTAGAGAAAAGTTAAAACAAAGCAAATTTTGGCCAAAGTACCACGGAAAAAGTACTTAAAATTCCCATATAACCAAACAAAGCAGGGCACAAAGAAAGAGAACCAAGAGATAGAGCTCTAATTAAAGACAATAAAAAACCATTTTTAATACCAAACAAAACAAAGATTAAAATGGTATTGTACTCAAACCAGTCTGTCATTCACATGTTTAGATCCAAACTGGAAACTACACCTGGAGTTAAAGTACTCTGTTCTGTTTGGTCAATGAGAAAATGGTTAGAAAATATGAGAAAACACCAAAACCGGGGAGGACGGAATACTTTTGGACCTTTTTTCATGAAAATGAAAATAAAAAATAAAAAAGTGATAGTGAAATGGTCAAAAAGAATTCAACTTTTTTTTCCCGGTCCATTTAGCTCGATTTTCGTTCCCCGTACCCAAACAAAAACTTCCCCGGAAAAGTTGACGTGAGTAGGAAAAAAATGTTGTGACATAAGAAATGAAGAGAATCCCACCTTCAAATCATTGACTTACTTTCTCAGATCCATTTTCCTGATCTGGGATTCTACCATAGTTCCAAAACGGTAAAAACCCAGTTGGTAACTTTAGAGTTTCAGTCCACAATGAGCATACATATGCATATACGTGTACATATATATACACAAACGAATCACATATATAATTCACCATCAACTTTTCTCGAGAGAATTCGAGAGAATAAGTGAGAAAAAGTTGGAGGAGTATACCAGATCAACAGTCTCGTTCTTGATCTCCTCCAGCGTGATAGCTTTGTCACCTCCCATCTTTCAAACACAATCAAAAACAGAGGGACTATAGCCGTTGTGTATAGAAATATATAGATAGATGTTGGTTTGTATGTATATAAATATTTTATATATTAAAGCTTGAAGCGAAATATTGGGGTGAGATTGATATGGGAAAACTAAAACTGAGGAAAGGGAGAGAAAGTCAAGGCCATTGAATAAGAGAGAATTCTGTATCCCAAGAGAAAAACTAGTAGTGATTGAGAATGGATGATGGGCTTAGTGAGAGTCTCCTTTTATACCCTCTCTGAGCGTGGAAAAGCCCTTCATTATTATGTGACCCGCCGTTTAATCCCCTCCCCAAGTGGGCCTCCTTTTAAACTTAAAATCTCTCTCTCTCTCTCTCTCTCTCTCTCTCACAGATATTACTCATGATGTTGACGATGGTGGATGCCTTGGGTTTCCAAGCTGCCCCCTTTGCATCTAGAGTGGGGTCCAAACCCCCTGCTGACGTGTCTACTCTTATTTGCCACGTGGCACTTAGGTAATTTTATTAGCACAAGCTCTCCCGAAAACAAGAAATATTCCTCCCAGCAAAAAACAAATGTCCGTCTATTTTGTTAATTCTATCCCATTTAAATGGATTATTTATTAAAATAAGTATTTGTTTTAATAATTTAATTTTTTTTGTTTGAATAACACATTTTTTTTTAAAAAAAATATTTGAATGAATTTTTTATTTTTAGAATGAAAATAGAGTTTATGAGCTGTTTTCGAATAAATCTATCCAAATACTCTTATCTTAATTATAATTTATTTTTTATTTTTTTATTTTAAATATCTCTTATTTTAATTATAACACATTTTATAATTTTTATTTAAATATACTAATTCAAATGGTTGACTAGAAACGCAATCTAGAATTTACCCTAGCCAACATTCGTTAGAATTAGAAATATTCAAAGCAAAACGAGCTGAAGGTAATTCCATATTGAAAACAAAGCGTTAGCTAATATCACCTAGCAAAGAAAAAAAATGAAAAATTATTGATGTTAGAAATGTTAGGGATGTCAACGAAGAGCAAATTCTGTGACTTAATAGCAGCAATATAATCTTAATCACAAACTGCCACGTGAAATTTGAGATTGGTGAAATATTAATAACAGTATGAATAATTAGTTACAATAATTTTATTGGCCTTAAAATATAGCATAATATTTGAATTGATAGTGTTAAAAATACACCTTCTATGGCATATATATCAAGTAATAAAACTGTTTCACGTAAAAATGCAAGACTTAGGACCTGTTTGACATTATTTTTTGTTTTTTAATTATATTTTTAGAAATGAGAACAAAAATTATTTTATGATGTTTTCGAAAAATAATGGGTGTTTGAAAAATATTTTCTAAAAACAAATTTTAAGAAAAGAAATTAGATGAATATAAAAATATCTATTTGTATTAAAAAAATATATTTAGAGAGAAAAAGTCAAGAGGTAGTTACGAGAGATAAATTCAAATAAGAGAATGAAGAGAGAGAAAATCATAAAAAAAATGTAATGAAAAATATAATCAGAGAGAAAGTGATAAGAGATAATGATGAAATTAAAAGTGTTGAAAAAGGTAGAAGAGAGAAAAACTAATAAAAATATACAAGAGAGAAAAAGTAATAAGAATGCATAAAGAGAGAGAGAATAAAGATATAGGAAATCATCAAAAACAAAATAACAATAAAGATATAGGAAATCATCAAAACCAAAATAACAATAGAGAATGAGGAGAGATAATATGATTAAAAAATGAAGGATAAAAAAAGATGAGAGAGAAAGTGATGGAATAAAATAAGATGAGAAAAAATGACGAGAGATAATGAGAAGAGAGAAAATGAGGAAAGAGAATAAGAGAGTAAAGTGATGAGAGAAAAAATTATGAGAGAACGTATATATGAAAATCATGTAAAAGAACGAGTTTTTTTTAGGGAGGAAAAAAAATAAGAAAATATTTTAAAAACAACATTTTGTTATTCTCTAAATTTTCTGTTTTCTTTAACTTTATTTTTCAAAACTGTTTTCAAATAACAATGTCAAACACCTTTATTTGTTCTCAGAAAATAATTTTTTTGTTTTTAAAAACAAAAACCTATTTTTAGTTACGATGCCAAACAACCCCTAATATTCCCTTGTATACTTTGTTGACTTTTTAATTATAGGATTGCTCATCAGTCGTTTTGCAAGCACTTTCCAACTGACTATTCGGTTTTTCGTTGGTTCGTTAACTTTATTAGTTTAGAGGGGATAATCTTTTTATCTTTTCATTGCCAAAATTATTCAAAAAATTAGGATCTAATTTTCACAATTTTTAATCTCAAAATATTATTTTATAAAGTTAAAATATCGAAATCAAAATTACGGAACACCCAAATTTATAATACTTTTTCACAATAATAAACTCTAATAATGAACTAATTGTTATGCGTAAAAGATATATCAGTAAAGATTAAAAAATGTTGCTCCGTAGATCTTAATATTTAGTGATCGATAGTAGCCATATTTATTCATTGAGACGCAATACATGTAAATTTTTTTGGTCTTGATTGAGAACAGTACTTTTTTTTTTTCAGTTGGGGAGGGCAATTTTTTCTTAGAATCATCGACATCAAGAGGATATTTGATTACCACCACATTATTTTTAAATCATAACGTTTTTTTCTTCTAATAGTGAATGGTCTTTACCTTAATATGAGGCCTATAACAAACAGGACATTTACATCATATATTGGGAAATTCTAAAAGTATATTTGAAATGGACATAAAGTCTTTCCTAGAGAGAATATATTTTGTATTGTGAAAACATAATACCTAGCTAATTGTTTTTGTTCGTTTTGTTAAACATATGGAATACATTTGTATCTTTTTGAAGGATATTATATATATATATATATATATATATATTTACCATAATACGAAAATACTAAACATGGCATCTCAAGAATTAACTATGGGTTTTTTGCCTTTAAAAACAAATAGAGAATTTCACAAAGTGACCTATATTTTATATTTTTTTCGCAACCTCTAGTGTTTTAATAAATGGTAGAACTCACTTGAATTGATTTTTTTTTAATTATAAAAACATTATAATATGACTATTTTGAATCCGAACTTCTCAAGTAAGTTAAATCAGTAAAATTAAAATGAAATAACAAAATTATCCTTAGTGGATATTGTAGACTTAAATTTATATTACATTTTTATTTTGTTTGAAAATTAATATCACTTTTTAAGTTATTTGAAAAATCAAAATATTGTTTGGAAAGTAGTATAAACAATTTTAAAATTTATACTAAATCTAAATCTACTCTTCACTAAGGGTAACGGTATTATTTACTATTAATTTTCCTAATTTTATTGACATAAGATTGAATGTCATATTTTAAAAATAGTCAAAATTTTATAAAGAGTTTGTCTAATAGATTATCAAATTCAATGAGGATTTTTCTATATTTTTTAAAACATATAAAGTTTTCTGAAAATATATATAGGTTCCCAATCAAATAGTTTTTTTTTTAACCTATCCATAGATTTGTTTTAGCCACTAGATCATTATCTAATGACTATAATAATTTGAATAGTTGAAAAAAAATAATAAAAATAAATACTCATTGTTTAATAATTTCATTTCTCCATCTTTTATCATGAAAATATATATATGATGAATTTTAATTAGGCAAAACAATACCAGTGAATAAGTTAAAAAAAATATCTACTGAATTGTGTCCATATATATATATGAAACACAATACCGTTTTATAACATTGGGAGCGTATAAAATAGGAATTTTTTTTATTTTTATTCTCTATCATTAGGGAAATTAATTTCGATCTTTAGATTTCACTCTAATAGTTATAATTAATTATATTAAGATAAATTCTAATGTGAATTACATGATAGTATTTATTTTTGTGACCGTTAGAATGAAATCTAACAATGAAAATTGAATTTTCTATCGATAAGGAATAAAAAAAAAATCCTTACTATACTAGCTCTCTTTATCTTCAAAACTTATGCACATTTGCAAGAATGACTAGTGTTCGGGATATATATTAGTTTGGGGTGGGGGATTCTACAATAGGGATAATTAAAAAAAACCACTAACATAAACAATTTTTAACACTGTTACTAATGCTTTGAAAAAAAAAGAATTTATCTTCAAAAATTATACGTAAGAATGACTAGTGTTCGAGATACATACAATAGGAAATAAAAAAACTTCCCTAAGTAGACGTAATTTAACCACTTGTTAGAAAAATCATTAACATAAACACTTTTTAACACTGTTACTAATGCTTTAAAAAAGACTTTCTTATTAACTCACCCTTTTATCCCGTGTAAGTTATTTTTTTTGTACATTTTTTGTAAAAGAGGAGTTGTTGCGTGTAAACAATTTTTTTTTTTTAAAAATCTCTATTATTAACTCAATTTACCATTTTACGGAATGTAAGTTTTTGGTAATTTTTTGTATTTGTTTTAAAAAAGAGTTGTTGCGTGTAAATTGATATAGGTCACATTAATTGAAAAAAAAAAAAGATTTATGCGTTTAAGTTGATTTTGTCCATCTTAAAAAACAATCTTACTTGATTATTATTATCACAACCCAAACCCCGGATAGTGACAGAAGGGTAATTTCACTAAAATTGGAAATTCTTTAGTTTTTTTTTTTAAATGGCACAATAAACAAAAGTATTTGGAATTCCAACTAGTGGATCTATCCCATAGCTCATAGTCACCAACAAACACAGACTGAAAATTATTAGAAAAACCAAATTTCAAATAGTTCATTAAGCATCATCATTCACACCTCAATATCAAGCTAGTATGGTATATATAGTTTACAAACATATTCAAAATAACACACTTAATTTGAATGCTAGCATAATCTATTTATTTAACAAGACTTGAACACAAGTCTTAAATTCACACTCTTAGCATTTCCAAGTCATAAACTATAAGTAAAAGATAGTTTCTTATCCTGCTTGTTGATCGTCAATGTTACACTTACACTGGACATTACCTATAGAGAAAGTAGGGAGGGTGAGTATAAAATGCCCAGAAGGTTACCCAATTTCCCTTTTTGGGAAAGTCTTTTTATAATTCTCAAAACATCTGCATGGTTAGTAGTACTGGAAAGTATTTCTATAAATATTAGGGATTTAAACCATTTACAAAAAATCATGTTAAAAACCAAAACCAGATATCCAGGTCAAAACTTATAAAAGTCTTAATAAAATAAACATAATACACATCAAATAAATTAATACATCATATGAGCTCTCATCCTCTCATTACGACTAGAGCAACTTATACTATATGTATTGAGTGTTCTCTACCTGACATCTATCTCTGGAAATCGGAGAGACACCCATATGTCTAATCCCACTGAACCGGAGGGGCACCGAATGCCTATGCCTACCGAATAGAGATAGTCAAAAAACAAACCTCGAGCGGGTTTTCGGGCTCTCACCGAAAGCAGGTGTACTAGTCCGTCTATTACAATACCGTGATACCAAAGACGACTCTCATGCATGATCGTATGAAATGTGCAATATGTGGAGTCTCAAGCAACTATGCAATATTTTAATATTCTAGATATGCTTTGATTTTTAAATAAAAATCCATTTTGTACTTAAAATATTTGACAGTTTAATTCCTTTGATTTAATCAAATCCAAAGTATAAAACTTATACGAAATCATACGTAAAATATCCAAAATAGTCTATAATATCTTACAAATTCGCAATTCACTAAAATAATTATTCAAATAATTTAATTTAATAAAATCGCAAAATTTCATTTTTCATGTTTCAAACTCTTCTTTCACGTGGTAAAACTTTCTCTGGATAAATAACTCAATTCCGAAATAATTATGAAAATACCATAAATATTTAATATTTTAAAATTGTTACAGTAGTCAACTACTCACTGGAGCCAAGCTAGAGGCCGAAAGTGGTCGAAAATGAAACCTAAAGTTGAGACGAATCCAACGGTGGTGACAGTGAGTTGATTGGACATCGGAGGAGGAAATGGCGGACGATTTTCCGTTCTAGTGGCGTGACTTTTAGATTACTTTTTCTCCTGTGAGGGGCAGCGAAACAGGATGGCGGCGCCAGGCGTTGCTTCGTCGGCGTCTTCTGGTTACGGCAGGCAGGCGCGTCAGGCACAACAACGGCTGGAAGTGCCGTAAATGAACAGTAGCTGAGGGGGGTTGTGTGGAGGACTTCAATAAAGAAGAAGAAAGAGTTAAGGGATTTATATGCAATTTTCGGAAACTATAATAGTAGGACACGTGGCGCAATCTGGTTTGACCAAAAAAATTTCTAAAATTCTATTTTGACCACAAATTTTAAACAGATTCTTTCACTTTAGTCCCTTCTTAATTATACTTTTGTCCTTGATTTGTAAGTTTTTTTTTCACTTTTGCCCCAAATGCACCTAGACTTTATTTTGTGTAGGTTCAACACTAATAATTTAATTTCAAATAATTCGAAAATATAGAATTACCAAAATGCCCTTAAATTAAAATTACTTAATTACCCTTACAAAATTTAGGATTTTACAATTCTACTATATCTTGATATTCTATTTGTTCATCTTTTTCTGCAATGAGACTCTAAAAGAAAACCAACATCTAATTATCTCGTTTAAATACACATGCGGCTCTTATGAAATAATTGGGTGTAGATGTTATTAACAATAACAAAAATGTCAGTATCGATGGAATTATCGAGACTTTAACTAACGAAACAATTGTTGTTGACATATTTTCGAAAACAAATGGATATTTCAAAAAATAATTGAAATTCAAAATAGAAAAAACTTGTGGTAAATCAGTGGGATATAAATAATTTATTTGAGTGAAAAATGGTACTAAATCAATGGTAAAAAAGATGCAGGTTCTCTCTTAGGGTTTCATTATTTAAGAAGAAAATGAACAAATAGAATATAAGGATAGACAAGAAACTAACCCGATATATATATAAATTTCTTTTTACGGTGAGCCAAATCAACTTAAATGCATAAATAATTTTTTTCTTTTTTTTTTTTTTACACGCAACAACTCTTTTTGAAAGGAAAAAAAAAACAAAAAAAGTACAAAAAACTTACACGGTGTAAAAGGGCAAACTGAGTTAACAAGAGGGTTTTTTTTTTTTTTTTTTTTTAAAGAGCATTAGTAACAGAATGAAAAACATTGGTTTATGTAAGTAGTTCTTTTTTAACAAGTGGCTGAATTCCCTTTTCTTATGAAAATACTTATTATCACCCATCAATACGCTACTTTTTATTATTAAAAAAGATACGTCACTTTTTATTCTAATTATGCAGGCAGCCCGCTTTATTTTGATAGATTCTTGTTTTGAAGTTGTGTTTACGTTGTAGGAATAAATTGCTTAAATTAATAGAAACTTTTCATTTAAAAAGAAAAAGAGTTTAATTAGTACCCTTAGTCTTACACGTCCTATATTTAATTTTGAGTACTCGAGAGAATAAAGAAATGTATATAATATTACAATCAAAATAAGTATATTCTGAGTTTTTCCTGTTCATGAATTTCATAACTCACCGACTTCACAGTCTAAACTGACTATATATATATATATATATATGAATTTGAGGATTTCATGGGAAAAAAAGGTAAGCAATATGTACATAGGCACTTAGTCGATCTGTATTGAAATTCAATATAGTTTTCAGGTGCTTACACAATTTAATATATTTGTTTTTGTAATATGGTTCAGTATAATTAATTATTAACTTTAATTAACTTACATATGTCATATTATCAAAATAAAGTTCTTCCGTGTGAGAGTGTGTATATATATATATATCATGTTCTTTTCCAATAACAAAGGAAAATTATCTACCACGTTAGCGTATACTAATTGGAAAAGAAACATCATTAATTATTTTTCAAGGGAAGATCCAATCATTAATTATTGTTTTAGGGAAGAACAATCATATTAATAAGGGGCAGAAACAATGTTAATTATTTTCGAAAAAAGAAACATTAGTTTTTGTAGCTTATTAGTATTCCAAACAAAGTAGTAAAAAACAATATTATATTAGGCCCTTAGAACTCAGAAGTAATTAATGGTTTTATTGATTGTTTACTATTATATATGGATGATATGCTGATTTTCGTATTTGATTTTCCAATTGCACTTGAATTGGTTGATCAGTTCTATCAAAGTAAATTTTGAGGGCATTTTGATTGAATTTGAACATTAACTAATTAATTAATTTAATTTCCAATAATATTTTTCTCATTAACTTTTAATGACAGATTTTTAATAAGGTGGGTCACAATGTAAAGTTTTGGTCCAAGTAAATCAAGTACCTATATTATTGACAAATCTCAATTAAGGTGTGAAAACAAAATAATGCATTTATTATTTCCAATAAATACAATAAAATAAAAACTCTTAATTCAATTACCATGAACACTAGTAGAAAACAAAGGACTGTATGACCACTTTCTTTTTACTAATTTGTTTTTTTCTTGGCTATTTATAGGATTGCATAACCACCACCATGGGACCTTGGATGAAACTAAGTTTATATATTAGAGTTAAGTATAGTGATAGCCCCTCAATTATATTCAATGTATCATTTTGCTTTTGAATTTTCAACTTACATAATAATAATTCATGAATTATGCAATTATTTTTATCATAAATTGTAAGTTTTTTAACAGAAAATAATCATAACAAAGTTCATAATTTCATTTTTAGCCATAATAACTAGACTGCGTTTTTTGTACATGACTCATTTCTGTTAAAATTTAGCAGTTTGTGAAAAAAATATTTATTATTGTAATAATTGCAGTAGTAGCCACTATATGAGTTAAAAATTTAAAATCTCATTCTTTATCACAATTACAAAATTGTGTGCTTTATAATTGTAAAAACCCATTTTTTAAAAGGACAAAATGGTCTTTTGACCAGAAAAAAAAACAGATTATATATACATATACATTTCTCTCTCCTCCCTCTCGTTTTCACTCTCCCCTCCCCCAGATCACTCTCTCTCTCTCTCTCTTTCTCTCCCTCGTCTCTCTCTCTCTCTCTCTCTCGGCTAAAGGAAGCCACGCCGCTGCCCTGCCATTGTCCGACCAGACGACTAGCCGGCGTCGACTCGCCATGTTGCCACGAAGCTCCGCCGCCCCTCGCCGCTTGCTGTCGCCGCCCGGTTCGCCGGAAAACTCCATAAAAGCCGTTTTGACCCATTTCAGATTTTTGGCCGCCGGCGAAGAGTTCGGCGTCCATTTGACTCCAAACCGGTCCCGTTGGATTCGTATCGTCGCAAAGATCATCAAAGAATTCAGTGAAGAGGTCCATTTGTGGAATTGAAGCTCTGGTGAGAAAGTTGGTTTTTCGCAAGAGGACGATCGAGGGCTTAGAATTGGTTCCCGATCCTTCGGGCGATCATCAACGACACCTTAAGGACTCAATAGCGTGGTGTCACTATTTTGTTGAGGTAGAGGTTTAGTTACCTTCGATTTATACCGTTTTAGAGTTAAAATTTATTTTCTGCAACATATAAGAACAAATGTGTTTTTAATGATTTGAATTATATGTGATGGAATCTAGTTATATGATATATACTGTACTGTTCTGAGAATTTGCTGTGTGCAGGTTATTTTGGGTATATCAAAAATAGGGCCGTTATGCTGCCCGTTTTTCTATAAAACCCTATTATGCATGTTTTACTGAAAAACCAGAGTACAGTAGTTTTTACACTTCAGTTCTGTATTGCACATGTCATAAGATCATATATAAGCACCGTGTTAGCATCGTGGGTTTTACAGTGTGGCGCTGCGTACCCCACCGTCGGTGAAAATTCGTAAACTCGCACGAGGTACTTCTGATTACCTCCCCATTTGGCAGGTGTAGGCAATTCGGTTGCCCCTCCAGGTTTGGTAGGTGACACATGGGTGTCCCCTCTGGGTATGGGCTTAGGTATCAGGCAGGCTGTTAGGAACACTTAGTGCCATCATCTTGGGTTTTCACAGATGAGAGGATGTGAGCTCATGGTTTATAGGTTGATTTGTGTCATGTGCATATGGATTGATGGTTTTGATTACACTATTTTATATATATTGGCTCCCGGTTTGGATTATATATATATATATATATATATATATATATATATATATATATACGTGAGTGTATGTTTTGGATTTGAACTAACCATGCAGGAGATTCCCATCACTGAACTGTTTTTCCCCGAGGTAACTATTTTCCTACTGGGCATTGTCTACTCACCCCCCTACCTTCCTCCTCAAGTGATGTCTAGTGCGATCTTGGTGATCAAGAGGAGTAAGAGATCATCCTGATTGCAGTTCGTCTCTTGGTAATGCTAGGAGTTGTTGTCGTAGTCTTTGGACTATTTGGATTTTGTGTTAGCATTGAACCAAGATTACTGCTTTCTATTTTGTCTGCAAACTTATGTTTGCCATTCTTGTGTTTGACTTTTTGGTGGATGATGATGATGCTGGGTTTTGTATTTAATTTCACGTTTTTAAATAATTGTTTAATCTATGTTTGATGGTGTATACGAACTGTGGGAGTGGTTCACGGGATGGAATTCCGATTATTTTATTTAAATGGACCGTGTTTATAAACACTAGAACTTTTGATACTTTTCAAATAAATCAAGGAATTTCCCACCTTTATGAAATTCCCCTTCTGCCACTAGCCCGGGTTTTGGGTTGTGATAGAAATTTTTGGTACAAGAGCTTTGAGTTAAACAGCTCGGACGTATCACCATTAAACTAGATTGAAGTTGTTTTTATGACAAGCATGCATCATTATCACACTTACAGTTTGGCATATTATTTCAGATTTTTAAGGATGCCTCCTAAAAGAGTTCCGAGGCACCAGCCGGATGCCGAACCTCCTCATCTGGATTTCACTCATCTGATCGAGGCAATGCAGCAAGCATTCGTCCAGATGAGCAATCCAGACTATCAACCTCCAGCTTTGAGGGAACGTCAGTTGGATCAGGCTGATCACCTTCAACGGTTCATGCGTCTTCAGCCAGGGTAGTTTGATGGTAGACCAGAAGCTCTCACGGCAATTACTTGGTTGCGTGAGATGGAGAGACACTTTCGAGCCCTTGGTACTTCAGTTGAGTTTTGGGTTGTGTTTGCTGTTACCCGTTTGACGGGGAGTGCCACTGTTAGTGGGAAACAGTGGAACAGATGCAAGATGTAGTGGACTTGACTTGGGAAGACGTTGAACGGATTTTCAAGGCTCAGTATGCCAATAAGGATCAACAGGATGAAGTTGTGAACTGATTTAAGATGTTGACCCAAGGTAACAGAACGGTGAATGAATACCTGATAGAGTTCACTGAGTTGGCAGGTATTGCTCTTGGACCGGGTACGAGTGAGAAGTACCGAGTTGCTAAGTTCAGGAGTCGTCTGAATCGGAATATTTTCAACAGGATTGGCACTCAGATTTTCCATACTCTTCCTGAGATTGCAGTGGCTGCCCAGCGGGCAGAGGCCATCAAAGAAAGTTTGGATTCCAGGAGGAACCAACAGAGAGGAAATGACAAGAAAGCCACCAGAAGGAACTAGGGGCAGTGGTCAGCCTAGGGTACTCCGAGCAGTGGGAACTCAAACAGTAGTGGTTCTTCTGGGGGTTGCAGAGGTAGTTCGTATAGAGGATGTTTTATTTGTGGCCAGCAGGGTCATCGGAAGAAGGAGTGTCCCAACCGTCTGTAGAAATCTTCTCTTTCTCAGGGAGGACCGCAGAGGAGCCAGTCAGGTTCTGCTTCTTATCAGAGCACTCAGGCAAGGCCGCAACAGTCACAGGGTGCTTCGTAGGCTCTGACTTCCCCTCAGCCTTATCAGCATCAGTACTGCCCTCAGGGTTTCACTCAGTACTTTTAGACTCCTCAGGCTTCAAGGAGTCAGGGTGGGCGTGGATATGGCAGTAGTGGTCTAGGATCCAGCAGCAGCCGTCTTGGCCAGGGAAGAGGTAACAAAGGGAAAGGAAAGGTGACTGGCCAAGCCTATGCTTTTACTAGGGCAGACGACACTCAGGACCGCATCGGCTGAGGTGTTGTTGACGGTATGATCCTTCTTTCACACTCTTGGGCACATATTTTGTTTGATACTGGTGCATTCCATTCATTCATATCCTTATTGTTTGATCAACTATTGGGGTTGAAATTTTCTGATTTAGATTATGTATTATCGTTGGGTACACCTTTAGGAGGAATGGTCGATGTGTCTAGTATGTATAAGTCTTGTCGGGTTGTGATTGGTGATAGGAAGCTTCTTGTTGATTTGATTATGTTGCCAGTGAGACAGTATAATGTGATACTCGGTATGGATTGGTTGTCGAAGTATCAAGCCGTTGTGGACTGTCATAAGAAGAGGGTGACTCTTTTTCCTAGTGATGGACATCCTATTATCTATCAGGCTGGGATGAGTCTGTTGAAGCCTAGTCCTGTTCTGAAAGCGTGCATGGGTAGAAGGAAGAAACTTGAGTGTTATGGGAACTTGTTTGCCATGGATGGTAAGGTGAGGACAGACGATCAAGACCTATGGATTCCGGTGGTGTGTGAGTATTCGGAGGTGTTTCCTGAAGACTTATCGGGGTTACCACCTGATAGGGAGATCGAGTTCTGTATTGAACTAGTTCCTGGAGCTCAGCTAGTTTCTATTCCAGCCTATCGCATAGCACCTGCTGAGATGGAAGAATTAAGAGAACAGTTGGACGATCTGCTTTCCAAGGGCTTTATTCGCAGTAGCACTTCTCCTTGGGGTGCTCCTGTTTTGTTTGCAAAGAAAGTTGATGGTTCGTTGAGACTTTGTGTGGATTACCGGAAGTTGAACCAGTTGACAATGAAGAACAAGTATCCTTTGCCAAGGATAGATGAGTTGTTTGATCAACTCGGTAGTTTAAGATTCTTCTCTTGATCGATTTGAGATCCGGTTATCATCAGTTGAAGATAAGGGAGGATGATATACCGAAGACAGCATTCAAAACCCGATATGATCACTTTGAGTTTCTGGTGATGCCATTTGATTTAACGAATGCACCCGCAGCTTTTATGGATCTCATGAATCGGATTTTCAGGACATTTTTGGACCGTTTTGTGGTTGTGTTCATTGACGATATCCTGGTGTATTCCAAGACTCGAGAAGAGCATGCCAAACATCTGGGAATAGTACTCAAGACCTTGAGAGATCATCTGTTGTACGCCAAGAAATCGAAGTATGACTTTTGGATATCAGAAGTGAAGTTCTTGGGCCATGTGATTTCTCACAGAGGTATTTCAGTCGATCTTGCTAAGATCGAAGCTATTCTGGAGTGGGAAAGACCGAGAAATGTGACGGAGGTACGTAGTTTCCTTAGATTGGCAGGCTACTACCGTCGTTTTGTGCAAGATTTCTCGAAAATTACTTTGCCTTTGACGAAGTTGACCAGGAAGGACGTCAAGTTTGTTTAGGATCATGAAAGTGAAGAAGCTTTTGTCAGATTGAAGTAGAGTTTAACCACTACACCTGTTCTAACTATTCCTGACAGTAACGAACCTTATGTGGTGTATACCGATGCTTCAAAAACGGGTTTGGGATGTGTATTGATGCAGAATGGTCGAGTTGTGGCTTATGCTTCTCGTCAGTTGAAGCCACATGAAAGGAACTATCCCACTCATGATCTAGAACTTGCAGCAATGATCTTTGCCGTGAAGATTTGGCGATGTTACTTGTATGGTGTGAAGTTCAACATATTCTCCAATCATAAGAGTTTGAAGTATCTCTTTACCTAGAAGGATTTGAATTTGAGACAGCGAAGATGGGTTAAGTATATAGAGGATTATGACTTTGACCTACAGTACCATCCTAGTAAGGCCAATGTTGTAGCCGATGCACTGAGTAGGAAGTCTCGTGGTGCACTAGCTGCACTGGTGTTTGAAGATTGGAAAAACTCAGTTGCGATTAGTGATAACAACTTGCAGTACTTCGAGAATGAAGGCGTTGCTTGCTTGAGCAACATTGTGATTTCACCATCTCTTCTCTAGACTATCCAGCAGAGTCAGTGGTAAGACAGGGAGGTGAGGACAACCTAGAACCGACTTCAAAATGGTGAACAGTTAGATGGTTGGAGCATTAATAGGGAAGGTTTCTTACTTTTCAGTGGGAAGTTGGCTATAGCTAATGACCCTAGTCTTCGAGAAACATTCTAACAGAGGCTCACAAATCAAGGTTCGCAGTATATCTAGGTAGTACCAAGATGTACCGGGACTTGAAACGACAGTATTGGTGGAAAGGAATGAAGAAGGATGTAGCTACTTTTATGGCTAAGTATTTGACTTGTCAGCAAGTCAAGACTGAACATCAGAGACCAGCTGGATTACTTCAGCCGTTACCAATTCCGGAGTGGAAGTGGGACAAGATCACGATGGACTTTGTGACTAATTTGCCAAAGACCTTGAGGAAGAATGATGTAGTTTGGGTGATAGTCAATCGGTTAACAAAGAATGCTCACTTTTTACCGATCCGGATGGACTACTCTCTTACTAAGCTCAGTAGACTGTATGTGGAGAACATCATACACTTGCATGGTGTGCTTTCAAGCATAGTATCTGACAGAGATCCAAGGTTCACTTCTAAGTTTTGGAAAACCTTGTAGAAAGCATTTGGTATATAGTTGGATATCAGTACAGCTCACCATCCTGAGACAGACGGTCAGTCTAAAAGGACCATTCAGATTCTTGAGGACATGCTACGTTGTTGCATACTGGATTTTGGTGGGAACTGGGATTATCATCTTTCTTTGGTGGAATTTGCTTATAATAACAGTTACCAGACCAGTGTGGGTGTGGCTCCATATGAAGTGTTATATGGGAGGCCGTGTAGATCACCTTTGTGTTGGGCAGAACTAGAAGAGCATGTTACTCTCAGACCTGAACTGATTGAGGAGACTACTAAGAAGATCAAGGATATCCAAGAGAGACTCAAAGAGATTCAGAGTCGCTAGAAGAGTTATGCTAACCCGAAGAGGCATGAGGTAGAGTTTGATACTGGTAATTCCGTATTCTTGAAAATGACTCCAAGGCTAGGTGTTACAAGATTTGGAGTTAAGGGTAAGCTTGCTCTGAGGTATATTGGTCCCTTTGAGATCACTGAGAGAATTGGACCAGTGGCTTATTGCTTGAATCTACCTGCACAGTTAGGTCACGTGCATAATGTGTTTCACGTGTCAATGTTGAAGAAGTACACGCCGGACCCATCTTATGTTGTTCAGTACGTGCATGTACCGATCTAAGAGGATGTGTCCTATAAAGAGTAGCCTGCTCATTTGTTGGCTAGAGAGTTGAAAGTACTTCGCAACAGAGAGATACCACTTGTCAAGGTGCTTTGGGAACATCACAAAGAGGACAAGGCTACTTGGGAACTCGAGACGGAGATGTGCGAGAAGTACCCTCATTTGTTTAACTTTCAGTTAGAAGTTGTATTGTGACGTGAACCTTGACTTGTATTTTGAATTTCGGGACGAAATTCTTATAAGGAGGGGAGAATGTAAAAACCCATTTTTTAAAAGGGCAAAATGGTCTTTTGACTAGAAAAAAAAAACAGATTATATATACATATACATTTGTCTCTCTTCCCTCTCGTTTTCACTCTCCCCCCCCAGATCACTCTCTCTCTCTCTCTTTCTCTCCCTCGTCTCTCTCTCTCTCTCGGCCAAAGGAAGCCACGCCGCTGCCTCGCCATCATCTGGCTAGACAACCAGCCAGCATCGACTCGCCATGTTGCCACGGTTCGCGGAAAACTCCATAAAAACCGTTTTGACCCATTTCAGATTTTTGGCCGCCGGCGAAGATTTCGGCGTCCATTCGACTCAAAACTGATCTCGTTGGATTTGTATCATCGCAAGGATCATTAAGGAATTCAGTGAAGAGGTCCATTTGTAGAATTGAAGCTCCGGTGAGAAAGTTGGTTTTTCGCAAGAGGACGATCGAGGGCTTAGAATTGGTTCCCGATCCTCCGGGCAATCATCAACGACACCTTAAGGACTCAATAGCGTGGTGTCACTATTTTGTTGAGGTAGAGGTTTAGTTACCTTCGTTTTATACCGTTTTAGAGTTAAAACTTATTTTCTGCAATATATAAGAACAAATGTGTTTTTAATGATTTGAATTATATGTGATGGAATCTAGTTATATGATATATACTGTACTGCTCTGGGAATTTGCTGTGTGCAGGTTATTTTGGGTATATCAAAAATAGGGCCGTTATGCTGCCCGTTTTTCTATAAAACCCTATTATGCATATTTTACTGAAAAATTAGAGTACAGTAGTTTTTACACTTCAGTTCTGTATTGCACATGTCATAAGATCATATTTGAGTACCGTGTTAGCATCGTGGGTTTTATAGTATGGCTCTGCGTACCCCACCGTCGCTGAAAATTCATAAACTCACACGAGGTCTTGTTACTTCTGATTACCTCCCCATTTGGCAGGTGTAGGCAATTCGGTTGCCCCTCCAGGTTTGGTAGGTGACATATGGGTGTTCCTTCTGGGTATGGGCTTAGGTATCAGGCAGGCTGTTAGGAACACTTAGTGCCATCATCTTGGGTTTTCACAGATGAGAGGATGTGAGCTCATGGTTATAGGTTGATTTGTGTCATGTGCATATGGATTGATGGTTTTGATTACACTGTTTTATATATATTGGTTCCCGGTTTGGATTATATATATATATGTGAGTATATGTTTTGGATTTGAACTAACTTTGCAGAAGATTCCTATCACTGAACTGTTTTTCCCCGAGGTAACTATTTTCCTACTGGGCATTGTATGCTCACCCCCCTACCTTCCTCCTCAGGTGGTGTCCAATGCGATCTTGGTGATCAAGAGGAGTAAGAAGTCATCCTGATTGCAGTTCATCTCTTGGTAATGCTAGGAGTTGTTATCATAGTCTTTGGACTACTTGGATTTTGTGTTAGCATTGAACCAAGATTACTGCTTTTCTATTTTGTCTGCATACTTATGTATGACATTCTGGTGTTTGACTTTTTGGTGGATGATGTTGATACTGGGTTTTGTATTTAATTTCACGTTTTTAAGTAATTGTTCAATCTATGTTTGATGGTGTATACGAACTGTGGGAGTGGTTCACAGGATAGAATTTCGATTATTTTATTTAAATAGACCGTGTTTATAAAAACTAGAACTTTTGATATTTTTCAAATAAATCAAGGAATTTCCCACTTTTGTAAAATTCTCCTTCTGCCACTAGTCCGGATTTTAGGTTGTGACAATAATTTCTTATTTTTATTAAATATTTAATAATTTGTGACAAAAAGGTCATGATTGCAATAATTACGTAATTCAAAGACAATTACTACTTAATTATTACTTAAGTTGAAAATTCATCAATATCATTAACTCTGTATATTAGATCGTAATGCATGTTTATCCGAATGGGGTCCATGAAACCGTTAGTGAATGAGTTAGTATAGCCTGTTATACACTTCCACATAGTGATGCTACGGATAAAACTAATTATCTTTTCTCTTACGAATTGTCAATAACTTAAATATAAAATGAAAATAATTACAACAACACGTAATGAAAAGTGACAATTGAGTTGATAATATATTTGCAGTTTGTGTAAAAATACTTTATTAACATCAATTACAACAATCCTTATCAGAACAATGTCATCATCAATATTAAACATGGATAGATAACTCAAAAACAATAAGATTGGTTAGAAATACTCACTACACTAAACATTTCGTATTAAGGATTTTTTTTCCCTAGCAATATTAAGGGTTTTCTTCCTTTTTCCTTTCCCTTCCCAACTTCAAGTAAGTTCATAAATAAATAAACAAAAAGATTTATTTCTTTTTCTAATATTTCTTATATATATATATATATATATTTTAAAAATGAGAAGGATTGACTTTAAGTTGGTGGGAAGTCATCGCACCTCAGCAGCCTAAACAAACCCAGTAGTTTCTTTTCCCACTTGTCTTATGGTTGCTAAATAATAGTTTATAGAGGGAGGAGTGGCCATTACTGCCCGGCAGCCCTACCCTGCCCGTGATGGACCTGCTCCTTAGTTTAGAAATTAAAACGAAGCCTATGCCATTTCCTCAAGTTCACATCTTGACCGTTCTTTCCATACCATATCATTGATATTTTTCCAATTGTTTTTTTTTTCTTTTTTTTTTTTTTGGAAACAATGCTAAAACCCTACAACCTCTTCCCCCCCAAAAAATTAAAAATTGAAATGAAAGTTATTCGCGTTGCAATTGGAAGTGGATTAAGGGGAAATTATTATTATTATTTTTAAAATCACTATAACTCGCATATGCGGTTCAATTAATCATTTAACTAGATAAGTCATATGGTGAAACTTTATCATTAGGTGACAAGAAAGCCAAGCAAAATAAATTCAACAATAAACTACCCTTTGTAATTGTATTTGAAAGAGAGAATAATCTGTTGACAACCTTTATGTTGCAACATGATTGGTTTCACGGTCATGTGACAACATACGACTAAATATTTGATCTGAAAAAGTTTTTCAGTGTATTCTATATTTTCCTTTTATATGCTTTAGGTTACGATTTGTATAGTTGTCAAACATAAAAATCTGATCATATTAATACATAAACGGATTCAATTGAGAAGGAATGAGTAAGTGACTCTTTTCTAAATTGGTTTTAAGTATATGTCTATATTTCATTAATGAAATTCCTTTAATTGAATATTTTATGTGTAATATTTTTTATGGAAGTTTCCTGAACTCATTTGTGCTGATTCTCACTGGTTGAAGTTACTCTAATTCGTGTTATTAGTTATCAAATAGGTTTGAGTAACTTATATATTTATACCAGGAAAGTAATCTGAAAGTTTTCTTTTTATGTTACAATATGGCTGAGTTGACAGACCATGTTGCAACATGTGGATAGAATCAGTAACTACTTTCCAAATCCGTTTTCTAAGTTTAGTAACAAACTTGGTTGATCTTGAAGTCTTTTAATTAATATTAAATGCTCTGAATTGTTATTTTGTAGATCTTACACGTGAAGACTTGCTCTCTTCTCTATTTAAAGGCCACTCAAGAGTAGCTTTACGTAGAGAGACCACTTAGTGTATTTTTCGGTTTTAAAAGAAATTTTTTTCTTTTAGCTATATTTTAGACTTACGAGGTGTCCTAGTCGTTTATGTGATAGTGCTTCGGGAGAGGTGCTGATTATCTTTAGGAGAAGATCGACTTCAAGTACCTGAAGGGATTTCAGAAGAACGAAATCAACCTAAGACGAGTGGTACTTGCTAGACACGTTAGTGAAGGAATACATCTATATTGCGACAATCAAAAGAGGGAGTCTTTTTATTGTATAAGTCAAATTAGTGTTTGTATTCATTCAAACTTTACTAATAGTGTTTATTATCGGGGCGTGACTCCTTGAACGTAAGTTATCGGGAGATAACTGAACCAAGTAAAAATATCTTGTGTTATTTTTACAATTTCCGTATTACCACCTCACATAATTAATTAGAAATTAATTTTATTTAGTAATACCTGATAAGCGGATCTAACAGTATTTGTATTATTTAATTGCTTTTGTCCCACTTTATATATGGGTTTAATGTCAATGAATATTGATATCTGCAGAAAATATATCACAATATCTGTAAAAGGAGTAAACTCATATGGCAGAGGATGTTTTTTGAAGACTTAGATTATGAAGGCTGAAAGGTGTTTTCCAAAGAATTAACATGTATCAGCTTGAATTCTCTTATATGCATTGACAGTATTTTGTTATCAAAATCAATCTACTGTTAATTGATGATAATGCGTGCTTTGTCAAGTAAATTTGAGAAAATATGGTAAAAGAAAAATATTATGAAATTAATCAGTAAAAGAACACTGTGTGAAGAGAAAAAGTCAGATGACATCGAGCCATTATAATAAATTGACCAGTATATATGTTAGTAAACGTAATAATGCTCTTCATAAATATATATATATATATTTATTTATATTTATATATAGGCACCAATCTAGTAGGTATTTTTTTTTTATAAGTATCGATTTGATCAATAAAAATTTATCATGCACAATTTTTAATAGTGAAAAGTAAGAGAAAAAAATAACATTAATGATATATTTTCATACATTTTATTATAACCGTTAGATCATTATTAAATGATGATCTAACGGCTAAAAATAAATACCTACACATAAGTAAAAAAAAAATACCTACCGTGGATTGGCAACCTTTATATATATTTGAGGGAAAAGTGTTAATGCTCTTTATATTAACTTTATAAACTAATGAATTTTTTAAGGAAAAAATAAACTCGAAACAATTATTAAAGAAGATAAAAGAAAAGTAATTTGAAAAATCTGTTCGCTCTCTTTTTATTTGAAAACTGCCATTCCTCTCTAAAATACTCTCTTTTGTAAAGGTAGGTTTAGAACTCTATGATCGTTTTATCATACTTTCTACGTTACATAATAATAATTGCTGACAAATATTGATCTCTATAGATCACGTATCATCATATCTTTCTAAGCAGCAAATTTGGGTGGTAAAGGATACTTTTGCAAGAGTCAAAGTCTATTGTCTTAAAATCTCTCGTATACAGAGTCAGATATATTGATCGTCGTCAAAGTTCTTATTGAGGGCATAATCTTTGTCGAATGCATTACTTATTTTCTTCTTCCTTTATTTTTTCTCCCTCTAATATCTTAATTAATCATATATCTTAGATAAGACTTCACATGATTTATCTAGATTTATTCTAGAAGTAGAGTGTGAGCTTATTAATTTGATTGGAGAATTTTCTTTTCCCATCAAAGTTTGTTACTGTTAAATCATTCATCTTTTCAATATCATGTGTTTGTTTACCTTAAAAAAAATGCAATGATTTAATAATAATATTTTTACGTAGTTCAAAACTCATATTCTTACTTATCACAATTTTTTTTATCTTAATTTCAATCCCAGTTGATTCCCAATCTCCAATAGGACTTTCTTTTTTGTTTTCCTTTCATAATCTTTCTATTTGTATGAATTTCTTGTTTTTATATATATTTTTTTTCTTGGGAAGGATGTGTCTTTCTAGATTCTAGATCTATGTAGTTTTTGATTTTCTTTTTCTTTGGTGTTGTATTTTTCTTTTAGATACGAATATTTTATGATCAATATTTATAAGAAATTCAAAGTAAATGAGTATAGTTATCAAAAATAGTCTATCAAAAATTAGTGTTATACATCGAAATGATGAAGAAACTAGATCTAGTGGGGTCTTTAGGATCTACCATCCATGTGATAGATATTAATTTTAAGGTTGTTATGGTAATAATACTACGAGTGATATAAACAGGTGAATCTCATTGTTTTATCTTTTATTCTGGGAATCGACACATGCACATATGCTAAGATTAATTATTTTATGTTGATTTTTGTTTTTTTGTAACCAAGAAATTTATTGTTGTATTGCTCAAATTATAGCAAATTACTATTTTCATAATAAATTTAGTTTCTGTGTTAAAAAATGATTTGATAATATTTTTTAGACTCAGCTGTTATTCCGTATCAAACGTTAAACAATATCAAATTTCGTTATGGGAGAAAAACGAAATTAGATTACCCCGTGGCTGAGGAAACGCCAGGATTTGAGGCAAGTAACTTAATGCTGCAGACAGAAAGACAATTTCATTTTGGCAGTATTAATAATCAATCAGTGTAACAATTTTATTAGCTTATTGCTTATTTCGTTGCATGTCCACAACCAACGTCCTTGTTTTTTTTTAAATAATCTAATAATCAATCAGTGTAACAATTTTTTTTTTTTATGGTGCTTGTGGCCTTTCCCCTGGGCACTCTTCTTTTTGGTTCGTTCTATTGAAGTCTCCCTTCAGAAAAAAAAAAGAAAGAAAAAGACATGTTCCTTTTTTTTTTTTTGTGTGTTATACATACACACGTACAATTGTCTACATACACAGATACACATTACAAAGTTGAAGAATAACGTGGTGCCAGTGAAGCATATGCATATTATCTGTTATTAATCTCATTTCTCAATTCGTCTTTGTTTCTAGCTTTGGCAATTATTATTGGACATATATCAGAGTAACTTGCTGGACTTCTTTATTAGCTTTTCCTAGTTAAAATTAACTTTCTGCGCATCAATTGATTATGATCTTCTTGTTTTTTTTTTTTTTTTTTTTTTTTTTCCCTTTTTAATGATTGATTAGTGTTTACATGACTTTCCGAAATGTATATATTTTCATTTGTTTAATATTACAAATTACTTTGACTGGAATAGAATATTCTCATTAGTTCTATAAAAAAAATAATAAAGACATTATATATTAATTTGGATGGATTCGGGGTCAAAGCGATCATTATCAAGTTGGCTGCAAAACCAAATTAAGTTGTATACTGCGTAACATTTTTCTCAAGTGACTGAATTATTTAGAACATGATTGGGACCCTAAGCTACTTTGAAATTAAGCTTCCTTATTCAGACTAAACGAATCGAAATTACATGACTGTTCCACAAGGAAGTTCCATATTTTCTACGCGATTTAAATGAATACAATAACATTTCGGTTGACTCACGCTCTTTAATCAAATTGGATTAAGAATACTAATATTTAGTTTGATAAAAAGTTGGATGCCTCCCAAGATATTGTTGTAAATGCCTAACTATGCAGTGTGTACCTAAAAATCTAGCTTAGTACTTGCATTGCTATTCTTCTAATTGAGGTGTTCCCAGTACGTACAATGACACGTTTGATTAATAATCCTTAATTGGGAAATATAGGAATTAGAAACTAGAATGCAGAGGACTTGATTTTATTGGAATTAGAAAGAATCTGAATAGAAATATTAAGCATTTAGGAATAAAACATTCATTAAAGAGATTAACAGAAAAATTAGGATGATTTCCATTCCCCGAGTTCAATAAACAATAGAATGGCAAAGTTTTAATACAAAGTTATAATTTCTATGCATATTTCTTTGTATTTATTTTTTGTCCAAGTGGTTCCGACCTTCCCTTAATCAAATTCCATTCTTCGAAAATCATTATTAACTGATGACAAGTAGTTCTGTGAAAAATTGATTCTGCTAAGTAGAAGTAAATTAGAACTTCTCCACGACCGAATTAATTAAGTATAACCTTTCTTGTTCATTATTTTTTATTTCTCTTTATTTTTTTTCCACTCATTTCATTCGGTAAATATGACATAAATATAATTAGATATAAAGCAAATTAATCTAATATCGAGATACTAATACTATTATTTAAAAGCGATAATTGGCAATTCCTTATGCATCCCCTTACCTAAACAGAACTAATAATAATAATAATAATAATACTCGATTTCAATGACAAGTTAACTAATGGTTTACATAAATTTGAGAATTATCAATAAATAAATAAGTGAAGAGAAAAAGTTGAAAGGGAGATAATATATGAATTACCCTAATCTTAATTAGCTAGTCATGTATGATTGCCATGTTTTGACTAGGGTTTTTGGTTGCGTCTATCACAAAGAACAAATAAAATATCTGCAAGAGTCGTCTGTAGCCATACACGTATAACAGTTACCTACTTCTCCAGGTTCAATACATGCTCAGTGTCCTGAAAAGAACAGACTAGATAATATTAAACGTATAATTAAAAAGAAAAGCAAAAATTTCTAATTGTCAACTTTCATATTGATTCTTGAAAAAAATTTAAATATAGTACTTTTCCAATACTGGCGTGGGAGTTTAGCAAGCATCCACGCCTGGCTAGATAGGATTTACTAATTGAGGCAAAGTACATAATAATTTATATAAAAAATACATAGAACTATATAAATCGTTTGTGTACAACATAAAATAGTATAATTTTTAGCCAATATATGAATTTGTTAATTAGTAGATGAAATTGTTATATTTTTGAACAGAGCATCAATAATCATGGCTCCAACTACATATATAATTTGAGACTTGCTAGCTAGGAAGAGGATGAAGTCATGACAACAATCATGGAAGCTTAAGTATTATAATTTGACTTCATCATAGTAATATTAAAATGTTAATTTCTTTTCATGACTATGCAGCATCTATGAAGTCACGGCCACCTCAATAAAGTCTTAATTTGGCATGATTAATTATCATATAGTGACGATTCTTTGTATATGTTCATTTTGGTTAAACTTCGTGCGCCAGCGAGTAATAATCCGAGAATTCCAGTATTCATCTTCCATTTTTGTTTCTTTGAGTTTAAAAGAAGCATTTGACTTTTCATCAAATAACTAATTGGGTTGTATTAGTAACGTGACATAATATACTACGTCAGGATTTTACATATTCAGCTACGTGCGCATGCATATGATAATGACTTTCTGACTAAATAACACTGAACATTTAATGACTACCTTTTTGTCGTCGAAAAATGTGTTCAATGAGTATGACTACAAGTAATAACATCTTGTTCAACTAGTTACTCGTATACGAGCGTTTTGAGGGTTCGTTTGGAGTAGTTTTTATTAAAATTTTCTTAAAAATAATGAGTCTTTGCTCCAGAAAAAAGATCTTTTAAATAAATTTTTTTTTTCTGAGATTTTATTTAAATACTTTAAAAAATAACTTTGAGCTCTAAAATATCTTTCAAATCTATACCAATCTATACCAATCAAGCCCTATAACTTTTTATAATATAATAATATAATATAATAAAATTGGTTGAGACTAAAAGAACTTATAATCTCAAAATTTACCTTTAGTGAATATAATTAATTTTTAGCCAATTATTTTCTAGTGAATTCAAGGTCATTAACCAACCAATAAATTCTATATATAGTTGTCACGATCCAAATCCCGAGACAGTGGCAGAAGGAGAATTCCACTAGAATTAGAAATTCCTTAATTTATAAAGAAAAAGTCTTAAGAGTTTTAAATTTTTAAAACAGCATGATAAATAAAATATTTGGATTTCTAACCAGTGAGTCTTTCCTACAGTTCATAGTCACCAATAAACATAAATTGAATAATTTAGAAAAATCAAATTCAAATAGTTAATCGAGCATCATTATTCACACCTCAACATCAATATGACATAAATAGTTTACAGACATATTCAAAGTAGCATAATCCATTTATATAACAAGACTTAAACACAAGTCTTAAATCTACACTCCTATCATTTCCAAGTTACGAACTACAAGTCAAAGATAGCTTCTTATTTTTCTTGTTGGTCGTTAATGTCATATTGGACACTACCTGTGGAGAAAGTAGGGGGATGAGTATAAAATACCAGTAGATTAACCAATTATCCTTTTTGAGAAAATCTTTTTATAATTCTCAAAACATCTACATGATTAGTAGTACTGGAAGACATTTTTATAAATACTAAGTATTCAAAACATAAGTAAAAAACTATTACAGAAAGTCATGCTAAACACCAAACTAGGTATCAAGGTCAAACATATTGAAAATCATAACAAAACAAGCATAATGTACATCACATAAATCAATACCTTACATGAGCTCTCACAATCTCATCACGACTAGAGTAATTTATACTACATGTATTGAGTGCTTCCTGCCTGATATCTATCTCTAGAAACTGGAGGGACACCTGTATGTCTAATTCTACCAAGGTGGAGGGGCACCGAATGCTTACACCTACCGAGTGGAGATAGCTAGAAAACAAACCCAGCATAGTTTTACGTCCTCTCAACGAAGGCGAGTGTACTAGTTCATCTGCTACAACACCGTGATACCTAAGATGACTCGCATGCATGATCATATGAAATGTATAATATGTGAAGTCTCAAACAACCATATAGTTATTTAATATTCTAGACGTACTCTGAATTTTAAATAAAAAACCATTTTGTACTTAAAAATCCAAAAGTACAATTCCTAGGGTTTAACCAAATCCCAAGTTTAAAACTAGTACAAAATCATAAGTAAAATATCCAGAGCAGTCCACAATATTTCACAAGTTCACAGTTCATTAAAATAATTATTCAAATCATTTAATTTAATAAAATCATGAAATTTCGTTTTTCAAAATAAATTCTAATTTTAATAAAAATAATAGAAAACAAGGATATTGAATTCTCTACCTTGAAATAGTAATTATGTTGAGCTAACGATACTAGAAAAGTATTCTGTTTGATCGGTGGATTGTTTAGACAGTCATTTCTGGATCCCGACACATTCACTTGAAAAAGTAAATTTCTAAACGGAGCTTCAGACTAAGAAAAGGAGATCACACTAAATTCAAAATACCTAAAAACATTGGATTAGACATAAAGTCTGTCAAAAACGGGTTCCGATGAGGAACCGACTTGTGGCACGCAAAATGGTGCCATTCACAAGCTATTTTCTCAATTTTCGTGCCACTTCAGAAAATAGTGATATTTTATATTAAAATTCATGTCCCGACCTTACTGAGTCAAAATTCGAAGTCAAAACTCAGTTTCGAGGTCCCAAGTATTAAATGGGCTCAAAAATCAAAAAAATTATAAAAATATCACAATTTGAAAATAATTAGAAAAATACCACTTTTTCAATTTGATAATTAACGATCTTCTAGTTATCGTTTCAACACTTCAAAATCATGAGATTTCATGTTTCAATCTCCTTTTTTATGTGGTATAATTTTCTCGGGCAAAATAACTCAATTATGAAATAATTAGAAAAATACCACAAATTTTAATATTATTAAATTGCTACAGTAGACAACTTCTCACTGGAGTCAAGTTAGAAGTCATGGGTAGTTGAAAATGAAAGCTAATGTCGAAACGAGTTGAACAACGCCATAGTTGAGCTGATTGGACATCAGACGGAGAAATGGTAGCCGATTTTCTGATCAGCAAGCGGTGGTTTCGGGTGTCTGGTTTATGAGCTGTCAACGGCGAAACAAGGCGACAGTTGCGGGTGTTAAATCGTCAGAGGACAGGCAAGGATTCAGGGTGGCACATCGGGTTGTTCAATGGCCAGAGGAGCTACGAATTAACAATGGTAATGAATGGGTCTTGGGGGACCTTTGCGGAGAAGGAAAAAAATGGGGGTTTATATGCAATTTTTGGAAACTGTTGTAGTAAGACACGTGCCACTACTTGACTGGATCGAAAAAAGAAATTTTACTTTGGCCACAATTCTAAAAAAATTCTTTTATTTTAGTCCCTCCTTAATTATATTTTTGTCCCCAATTTGTAATTTATTTTCACTTTTGCCTCAAATGTACTTAGACTCAAATGTGTCCATATTCATTTCAGATTTAATTAATTAAATATCCCAAAATTCAAAATTATAAGTTTGCTATTTGACCAAAAATCACATTTTTACCCTTAGAAAATTTAGGATTTTACAATAGTAATAGCAGCTAGGTCTATTAATTTGTTCAAGCTATAAATCTCTTTTCAACCATAAAAAGGATGCCATGTGTGAAAACCCGGAATTTTCAAGGGTAACTTGGACATTTTACTAATTTTCTGGATATAATATTGTGGGGATTAATTTGCAAAATTTTGGGGGACTAGATTGATAGAGATTTAAAATTTGGAGACTTATGTGAAATTTTTAAAAATTGCACAGCCCATTCAAAACAGGCCACGTGGCCTATTCACTCACTTCTCTCTCTCTCTTCTCCCTTGATTTCTCTTTCCTCTCTCTGTGTCTCTCGGCCGTGCCATCGTAAGAAGCCACCGAGCTGCTGCTGGCCACCATCCGCCCGCGCCACCGACCGGCAAAGGTCCCTCGTGCCGCGCCGAAGCTCCGATGCCTGTCCCCGGTCGCCGCCGCTGCCTGCATCACCGAAAATCTCCAAAGAGGCCGAATCGGTTTTTTTGTCACCGGCGACAATTTCGGCCACTGTCCAACCTCCAACCGGTCCCATTGGATTCGTATCGTCTCAAGGATCATCAAGGTATATATATCTCAATCCTATTTTGTTCGGATTGAAAGTTGCCATTTTTGGGCATTTCGAGTTTATGGTTGTTGTTTTTTATCCGGCCGTTGGATTGTGTTTTTGAGTTCATTTTTGGAATATACTCAGAAAATGGAGAAGTTTGATATATATATATATTGTGTTGTTTGGTGATCAAGATGAAAATCGATCGGACAGTCGAGATTTTACCTCGTTTTGCATGCCACCAGCCCGGTGTGGGCCCGGACCCGAATTGGACAAATTATATGTCTAACCTAGCTATTTTGGGTGCTAGGAATTCAGTGAAGAGGTTT
Organism: Parasponia andersonii; assembly: GCA_002914805.1. NCBI lineage: Eukaryota > Viridiplantae > Streptophyta > Magnoliopsida > Rosales > Cannabaceae > Trema > Trema andersonii. The sequence goes on along the minus strand of JXTB01000526.1, from coordinate 4,620 downwards.
GTTTGTGGAATTAAAGCTCCGGTGAGAAGTTGGTTTTTCGCAAGAGGACGATCGAGGGCTTGGAATTGGTTCCCGACCCTCCGCGTGATCTTCAACGATACCTTGAGGACTCAATAGCATGGTATCGCTATTCCGGTGAGGTAAGGGTTTAGTTACCTTCCTTTTATACCATTTTTGAGTTAAAACTTATTTTCTGCAGCATATAAGAACAAGTGTGTTTTTAATGATTTGAATTATATGTGACGGAATCTGGTTGTAAGATGTATACTATACTACTCTGAGAATTTGTTGTGTGCAGATTATTTTGGGTATATCAAAAATAGGGCCATTATGCTGCCCGTTTTTCTATAAAACCTTATTATACATGTTTTACTGAAAAACCAGAGTACAATAGTTTTTACACTTTAGTTCTGGATTGCACGTGTCATAGGATCATATATGAGCACCGTGTTAGCATCGTGGGTTTTATAGTGTGGTGCTACGTGCCCCATCATCGGTGAAAGTCCGTAAACTCACGCGGAGTTTTGGTCTTCTGATTACCTCCCCATTTGGCAGGCGGAGACAATTCGGTTGCCCCTCTAGGTTTGGTAGGCGACACATGGGTGTCCCTTTCGGGTATGGGCTTAGGTGTCAGGCAGGCTATTAGGCATACTTAGTGCCATCATCCTGGGTTTCCACAGATGAGAGGATGAGAGCTCATAGGTGTGGGTTAATTTGTGTCATGTGTATATGGATTGATGGTTTTGATTACACTGTTTTATATATATGGACTCCCGGTTTCGATTATAGATATATATATGTGTGTATATTTTTTATTTGAACTAACCATGCAGGAGTTTTCCATCATTGAACTATTTTTCTTCGAGGTAACTATTTTCCTACTTGGCATTGTATGCTCACCCCCCTTCTTCCCTTCCTCAGGTGGTGTTCAGTGTGATCTTGGAAATCAGGAGGAGTAAGAGGCCATCTTGACTGTAGTTCATTTCTTGGTAATGCTAGAAGTCTAGTGTTGTGATGTTTGGACTGTTTGGGGTTTTGTATTAGCATTGAACCAAGATTACTACTTTCTATTTTTTCTGTAAACTTATGTATACCATTTTGGGATTTAACTTGTTGTTGTAGAAGATGATGATTCTTGGACTTATATTTGATTTTCTCATTTTTCAGTTATTATTCAGTCTATGTTTAATGTTGTATACGAACTGTGGGAGAGGTTCACAGGATAAAATTCCAAATACTTTATCAAAATGGACTGCTTACAAAACTAAGACTTTTTAGACACTTTTCAAATAAATCATGGAATTTCCCATCTTTGTGAAATTCCCTTTTTGCCACTGGCCCGGGTTTTGAGTCGTGACAGAAATTGTGATATCAGAACTTTGAGTTTAATAGCTCAGACGTATCGCCATTATACTAGGCTGAAGTTATTTTATGACAAGCATGCATCATTATCTCATTAAGAGTTTGGCAAATTGATTCAGACTTATAAGGATGCCTCCTAGAAGAGTTCCGAGGCACCAGCCAGGTGTTGAACCTCCTCAACATCCAGATTTCTCTAATCTGATTGAGAAAATGCAGCAGGCATTTACCTCTATGAGTAACCCAGACTATCAGCCTCCGGCTCTAAGGGCACATCAGCTGGATCAGTCAGATTACCTCCAGCGATTCATGTGCCTCCAGCCAGGGCAGTTTGACAGGAGACCAGATCCTCTCGCGACAATTGCTTGGTTGCGTGAGATGGAGAGGCATTTTTGGTCCCCTGGTGCTCTGGTAGAGTTTTAGGTAATTTTTGCCGTTACCCATCTGTCTGGGAGTGCCATTTGTTGGTGGGAGACTGTGGAGCAGATGCAGGATGTTGTGGGTCTAACTTGGGAAGGCTTTGAGCGGATTTTTAGGAGTCAGTATGCCAATGAGGATCAACAGGATGAGATTATGAATCAGTTTGAGACTTTGGTCTAAGGTAACAGAATGGTGAATGAGTACTTGATTCAGTTCACTGAGTTGGCAAGTGTTGCCCTTGACCCAGGTACGAGTGAGAAGTCCCGAGTTGCAAAGTTTAGGAGTCATCTGAATCGGAACATTTTCAACAGGATTGGTACCCAGACTTTCCATACTCTTCCTGAGATTGCAGTGGCTGCCCAGCGGGCAGAGGCCATCGAAGAAAGTTTGGATTCCAGGAGGAACCAACGGAGAGGAAATGACAAGAATGCCACCAGAAGGAACCAGGGGTAGTGGTCAGCCCAGGGTACTCCGAGCAGTGGGAACTCGAACAATAGTGGTTTTTCTGGAGTTGACAGAGGTAGTCCTTATGGATGATATTTTTTTTGTGGCCAGCAAGGTCATCGGAAGAAAAAGTGTCCCAACCATTTGTAGAAATCTCCTCTTTCTTAAGAAGTACCACAGAGGAGCTAGACAGGTTCTGTTCCTTATCAGAACACTCAAGCAAGGCCGCAGCAGTTATAGGGTGCTTCGGAGACTTTTACTTCCCCTTAGCCTTATCAGCATCAGTACCGCTCTTAGGGTTACACTCAGAACTTTCAGACTCCTCAGGCCTCATAGAGTTAGGGTGGCATGGATATGGCAGTAGTAGTCCAGGATCCAGCTGCAGCCGACCTAGTCAGGGGAGAGGTAACAAAGGGAAAGGAAAGGTGACTAGCCAAGCCTATGGTTTTACTGGAGCCGACGACACTCAGGATCGCACCGGCCGAGGTGTTATTGACGGTATGATCCTTATTTCACACTCTTGGGCACATGTTTTGTTTGATATTGGTGCATCCCATTCATTCATATCCTTATTATTTGCTAAACTATTGGGGTTGAAATTTTCTGATTTGGATTATGTATTGACGTTGGGTACACCTTTAGGAGGAATGGCTATGTGTCTAGTATGTGTAAGTCTTATCGGGTTGTGATTGGTGATAGGAAGCTTCTTGCTGATTTGATTGTATTACCGATGGGACAGTATGACGTAATACTCGGTATGGATTGGTTGTCGAAATATCGAGCAGTTGTGGACTGTCATACGAAGCAGGTGACTCTTTTTCCTAGTGATGGATATCCTAATGTCTATCAGGCTAGAATGAGTCTGTTAAAGCCTAGTCATGTTCTAAAAGCATGCATGGGTGGAAGGAAGAAACTTGAGTATTATAGGAACTTATTTGCCATGGATGACAAGGTGAGGACAGACGATCAAGACTTATGGATTATGGTGGTGTGTGAGTTTTTGGAGGTGTTTCCTGAAGACTTACCGAGGTTACCACCAGATAGGGAGATCGAGTTCTGTATTGAATTAGTTCCTGGAACTTAGCCAGTTTCTATTCCAACCTATCGCATGGCACCTGCTGAGATGTAAGAATTAAGAGAACAGTTGGACAATTTGCTTTCCAAGGGCTTTATTCACAGTAGCACTTCTCCTTGGGATGCTCCTGTTTTGTTTGCGAAGAAAGCTGATAGTTCGTTGAGACTTTGTGTGGACTACAGGAAGTTGAACCAGTTGACAGTGAAGAACAAGTATCCCTTTCCAAGGATAGATGAGTTGTTTGATCAACTCGGTAGTTCAAGATTCTTCTCCAAGATTGACTTGAGATCCGGTTATCATCAGTTGAAGATAAAGGAAGATGATATACCTAAGACAGCATCCAGAACTCGATATGGTCATTTTGAATTTCTGGTGATGCCATTTGGTTTGACGAATGCTCCCGCAGCATTTATGGATCTCATGAATTAGATTTTTAGGCTGTTTTTGGATCGTTTTGTGGTTGTGTTCATCAATGACATCCTGGTGTATTCCAAGACTCGAGAAAAACATGCCAAACATCTGGGGATAGTACTTAAGATCCTGAGAGATCATCAGTTGTATGCCAAGAAATCGAAGTGTGACTTTTGGATGTCCGAAGTGAAGTTCTTGGGTCATGTGATTTCTCACAGGGGTATTTCAGTCGATTCCACTAAGATCGAAGCTGTTCTGGAATGGAAAAGACCGAAAAATGTGATAGAGGTACGTAGTTTCCTTGGATTAGCAGGCTACTACTGTCGTTTTGTGCAAGATTTCTCGAGAATTGCTTTGCCTTTGATGAAGTTGACTAGAAAGAATGTTAAGTTTGTTTGGGATCACGAAAGTGAAGAAGCTTTTATCAGGTTAAAGCAGAGTTTAACCACCGCACCTGTTCTTACTGTTTCTGACAGTAACGAGCCTTATGTCGTGTATACCGATGCTTTGAAGACGAGTTTGGGATGTGTCTTGATGCAGAAAGGTCGAGTTATGGCTTATGCTTCTCGTCAGTTGAAGCCACATGAGAGGAACTATCCCACCCATGATCTGGAGCTTGCAGCAGTGATCTTTGCCTTGAAGATTTGGTGATGTTACTTGTATGGTGTGAAGTTTGACATATTCTCTGATCATAAGAGTTTGAAGTATCTCTTTACCCAGAAGGATTTGAATTTAAGACAACAAAGATGGGTTGAATATATGGAGGATTATGACTTCGACCTACAGTATCATCCTTGTAAGGCCAACGTTATAGTCGATGCACTGAGTAGGAAGCCTCGTGGTGTACTAGCTGCACTAGTGTTCGAAGATTGGAAAAACTCAGTTGCGATTGGTGACTATAACTTGCAGTA